>JBBIGC010000036.1:5097557-5109712 GCA_037576955.1 Lepidarchus adonis
GTAACTCGCACATCAGTGTTGTCATGTCTGAATTTATGCTGATTGTTTCCTGTACCTGGAAGTCGCTTTGGACAAAATAATAAATGTAATGTAAATGTAAAATGTACAAAATGCAAATGAGCTCTGTGTGCTGTGAGCATCAAGACGAAAGTCTCAAAAAAGTACAAAAACAGGTATGTGAAGTTAATCTGAAAGTGAAAGACCCAGGATGGCAATCAGTTGTGAGTGAAGATGCTGTTTTGCTTAAAAAAACAGGGCTTTATCAAAGTTTGATGATCGCAAAAATATGTATCATGGTACATGGATCAAAGGAAATTTCTGAGAACCTCATATTATGCCAGAAGGCTATTGGATTTTTTTTAAAGTTACTTTATGATTTCAATGAGAAGTGGAGACTCTGCATTCCAGTATAAAAACTTTATCCTATTTAGGAAAAACAGTGATGATATTATCAGAGTTTGTGCCTGTTTTGGTGTATCTGGCCCAGGACAACCTGCTATTGCTAATGGAACCATTAGTTCTGAATAATATAGTGAAATCCAATATCAGCTCTGTGGTTTGTCTGTGAACTAATATTCAAGTAAACTTGGAACATGTAACAAGACAACAACCCTAAACATGTCATGACCAAAATCAATAGAAATTAAGTATAGTAAGGACCTAAACAAGCATTTTATGTGGAAACCCACCAAGATCGCATAGCTTCAGCTGTTGTGTAAAGAGGAATTGCTTAATGTGCAGGACTGATAGACAGTTACAGTTGTTGCTGCATAAATGGGTCAGAGCAGAAACTGAAAGCGTAGGTTTCACATACTCTCACCACTTACAGATGTGTAATAGTCCTTCAAGGTTCTTTAGTAAAAGTGATGACTATGTATAGAAACATGATAACTTTGAATATTTAAATGGTTTTGGCATTGTGAAATGATCCTATGTTGTATATATATATATATATATATGCTGTTAAATATATATATATATATTTTTAATTAATTGACCAGAAATGCCTAAGAACATTACATAATAGCCTGTATTTTTTGTATATTTAGTTCATTATTAATTATAATTAAGTTATTACTTGTTTTCTTTGCCATTTTATTATTCCTGTGACTCTTCAATGAAGAAGGATCTTGTTACACTAGTGAACTTGACTTTTGTTTCTTTCCCAAAAAGGAAAACCAGCCACAGATTGAACACAACACAGCAGCCCTGCCCTGCACCCTTTGAATTGGCTAACCACTTTGGCGGGATCCCACAAAAATAAACTCACATGCCTTGTTTAGCATGTCTAGCGATGTGTAATAGCTAGTGGTAAAAGGAAGGGGTAACGACCAGAGGTCATCACGGGTTATGCTGATTTAATACTTTGTGTAGGTCATACATTTCAGCCTAGTGTATATAACTGCCAAAGGTATGTCAAATAAGATTTTGGATCTTTTGGTTCCTTTTCATGGTCATAATTTTTAAGTAATAAAACTAAAGAAGGATTTGTGCTTAATTTGAACTGCGTGAGTCTTCAGTTCCTCGTACTCATAAATTCTTAACTTACATTGCAGTTACCAAATATTATTGTTTTTTTTAAAGAAAAAAGCTTTAAATCAAGCTCCGTGTAGGTTTTCTCTTTAATCCTTCAGTTCCTTCATTGCTAAAGCTGTTTTTTAGCCTAGCATAGCTGAGTGAGATGTGACGTGCCTGTTGATGGTGGAGGTGCTTTGTCTCAGCTAGTCATCAGTGGGACAGGAGTAATCTGCTCAGTAAGAGAGAAGTGAGCTTGTTTCAACACTGCCATTAGGCCAAGAGGGCTCTGATTCGTCTGAGACAAAACACTGCCAGTGTGTTAATGACATATGGCTTGGCTGGCAGCAGGACATTCGTTGTGGACACTCTGCCCTGTCTATCACATGAGCATGGAGGATGCAGGAGACAGATTGGCTGCAACTGTATGGGTTTGCTCATTTTCATGATGTCCAGTATGAATTTCTGAGTATGTTTTGGCCATCATCGTCGCTTCCAAAACATAACATGTTAACATAAACAAGACTAGAGATTTTAAACCTGGATATGACCCTAACTGGAATCCGTACACATTAAGAGAGATTGATTATTATCTGTATATCTTTGATAGAAATGTTGATGTACCTGGCAGAGAACAGCTGTGCTGAAGTTCCTCTTGCAACTGTTGCTACTTGTACAAATGCTTAACACAGTTCACGAGACAGAAAGTGCATTTGCTAAAAGAATTTACTGAAATATATTTAATTTATTCAGAAAATTCAAAAACAAATGAGTCTGAGCCCAGTGTTGCACAATGTTGGCCTAATATAACTAATATAATCTAATATTTTATCTGGGCATGTGGTCTTAATTTGAGTAGTTAGTTAGTTTATTTACTGTATGTAGTATTACAATCATTTTAAGTTCTTTACAACAAAGAAAGGTACAAAATATTAGAAAAGTAGATATCTAAAAAATATTTAGACTAATAATTTCATTTGAATAATAATAATAACAGTATAAACTGCTATGACATCATTTTATTTTATGAACTTATTGTTTTTCCTCATTTTCATTACATAGTGTATTTTTGGAATTGTTGCATTTAGAAGATTGAAACTTCAGCCACATTTCCTTCCCTTGGTAGTGGATATAGAGCAGCTTAGTTTGATCAGACAACTGATCTGTTCATACTCTTCTATTGTAGGACAATAAACAAAGTTCCTGTAACAATTGTTGTGCTTTAGCATTCTTTTGTCTAAAAATACAGCTTGGTTGCTCTTCAATGACTATGTTAGAGATCAGGCAGATTTGTTGCTGCCCTCAGTTTATGAATGTGGTGAAGCACAGCAGCTAAGCGAATGATCTTTTTAAGCATATTTAGATCTGTGATCGTGACTACAGGACTGGCTTTGCTGTAAATGTATCAAAGCTTTGTCTATCGCATTTTAGGAAATGATTATATGGTATCTGTTTGTGAGTCATTTTTGGAGAACGCCACCACGATGCTCTACCAAGGAGAAAGGGGAAAGACACAGGAAGTAGACAACAAAAAGTATTCTCTCATAAGAGGTTTCTGACTGACTGTCAGCTCATCTATTCAGTTTATTGCTCAGTGAAGACAGAAGAATAAAATGGTTATATTGCTATGCTTTTGTGCTTACATTTCTCTGTAGAGTTTAATTGAACTATTTCATAAACAAATTGCAAATATCTATGTAACAGAATTAACAGATCTTTTTTATTATAAGTTAAGAGAGAACTCTAATGTGCTAAGAATGTTCATGGTGGCCTTTTGTTAACTTAAAGATGATTGGAAAAATGCGGGCCCTTTGGAAATTGCAAAAATAAGTTAGCACAACCTCTTCATAGAAGAGACTTAAATCTAAGATATTTTAGCTAATTTTAATGCTCTTATTAAGTTGTTGAATACACTATGAACCATAAAAGTATGAACTTCCATGTAATAATAATAATAATAAATAATGAATTTATATAGCACCTTTTACAAACTCAAGGTCGCTTTACACTGCAAAAAATAAATCAAAATCAAAAATAAAATTGAAACAGTTAAGACACAAAACAGAGACAAACAAACAGCAGAAAAGGAAATTAAGAATGAGTAAAGCAAATAACATTGGCTATCTAGTTATTTCATTACAATGCCACCTTTAAGTGGGATGGGATATATTGGGCAGCAAGTGAGCAGTCAGTTCTTGATGTAAATTTGCTAGAAATCGGAAATTGAGTGAATGATAGGATCTGTGCCACTTTGACAAAGGCCTTATTTTGATGGCTGGAGGACTGAGTTAGAAAAAAACTTTTTTGTGAAGTATTTTGTAGTTAGTACCTACCAAAACTGATTCAAGGAAGGACAAGTACACCAGTCACAGGATCATGGGCACTCAAAGCTCACTAATGCATGTGGAAAGTGAAGGCTGCGTTATCTGATCCATCATCAATGGGGCCAGAACACAAAGTCATGGGGGGACCTACACAATATTAGGCAAATGGTTTTTAATGCTGCATAGTTACATTTTATGCCATAAATTGAACAAAAAACATTATTATGGCACTGTGTAAAAGTTTGGACACCCTAAGAGTTCCAAAGTCTCAAATTCTTTTTACAAGGTTTCAGACCTTAATCAGCTCGTTAGATCAGATGCATGAAAACAATTATAGTAAATGTCAGCTGGTACCAATTTCAAAGTTTTACAACTCTGACTCACTTGTGGACACTCAACAACCATGGGTTCCTCTAAGCAGCTGTGTAAGACTCTGAAAATGGAAGTTATTGATGCCCCCAATGCAGAAGAAGGCTACAAGAAGATAGCAAAGTGTTGTCAGGTTGCAGTTTCCACAATGAGAAATGTAATTAAGAGATGGCAGTTCAGGGGAACTGTGGAGGTCACAATGAGATCTGGAAGACCAAGAAAACTCTCAGAGAGAACTGCTCGTATGCTGGTCAGAAAGACAAATCAAAATCCCCATTTTACAAAAAACCTGCAGGAAGATTTAGCAGTCTCAGGAGTGGTGGTGCACTACTGGAGGAGGAGTTAACCTGCATCCCCATCATACAATCCAATGTCAGAAGTATGCAACAGAACATCTACAGAAGCCTCATGTGTTTTGGAAATCTATCATGCTTTGGGGTTGTGTTGCAGCCAGTGGTATAGGAAGCATTGCATAGATGGAAAGAAGAATGGATTCCACTAAATACCAGCAAATTCTGGAAGCAAACATCACACCATCTGTAAAAAGCTGAAGTTTTTCAGGACACCATAATGTTTGGGACAAAGTAATGGTAGGTATATTGCATGAAATGACTACTTGAAGTCTGTGATTGATATACATCACCAGGTGCTGAGTATCTTCTCTGGTGATGCTCTGCCACGCCTCTATTGCAGCCACCTTGGACTCCTGCTTGTCATTTTAAGTTATATGGAAGCATATGGAATGCATGCTCAATTGAATTTAACTCAGGTGACTGGTTTGCTCACTGAATCATTTTCAAATTTTTAGCTTTTTAACTCCCATCTTGTTGCAAAAAGTCCAGTGAGTTTGCAGGCATTTATTGGAATTGAGAAGAATTCGTTGTGAAAATGCAATCAGCAGTTACATCATTAAAGAACACCTCCACCGTTATGTCAAGATCTTGGGCATTTCCTTTTCTTCTTCACACTTTCCTCTTACTATGACTCTGATACAGATTTTATCTTGTTCTCATTTGTTCATGACACATTTTTCCTGAATTCTGATGGCTTTTAAAGTACTTTTTTCACAAACTGTAATCTGGCCATGCAGTTTTTGTGACTAAGTAGTGGTTTGTGCTCTCCAGTGTAGCCTATGTATTTCAGTTCATTAAGTTTTCTGCAGATAGTAGCCTCTGAAAAAGAGGAGACAGGAGTTTGAGGACTTTACCATAGTGAGGATTTGTCTTCATTAGCAGTGAAGGTCGTCAATAGCCAGTCACAAACCCCAACACTATGGTGGCTTAAAATGAGGGAGGGCTGGTATAAAACTTTCTACATGGTGAAAGTAAAATGTTCAAATAATTGCATCTGAATTGTTTGATTTTACATTTTCTATTGAGAAACAGAGGGGTAAATCAAGGAAAAATGTGTCCCAAACATTATAGAGGGCACTGTATGTACAAGTTTATTTCTTTGAGTTGATTCTTACAATGACCTCCTTACAAGACACTTTGTATTCTTTATTTAAGTTTCTTCCTGTCAGTCCTTATGGGAGGTTTGCATTACCTGAGCAATCTATGATGAGTTTCTTTTATAGTCATTTTAATCATCATAAGTCAGCTGCTTAGATGAACCTTTGGCTGTGGAGTGTAGGAACAACTCCAGATGTTTAAAGAGCCACATAATCTATTACAATCTGGAATTTTCTATCTGAAATGGTGTCTAAACTAAGGAACATGGCAAATCTGCCATGGAAATGACCTTGGCTTCCCTTTAACATACAACTATGTAGTTTTCTTAAAGAGAACTCTTGTCCGTTTAGAATGAATAACAGTTTATAACAGTTTACAGATAATTTCATGGAAGTTCCCTGTGGTAATATCCCTTTGATTCTTATATTAGGCTTAAATCTGTATTTATGTGTATTTTTGTCAAATGTAGTTTTGTAAAGTATTAGATTTGATCACATCACCTGATCAGACTGCTCTTATTGCCTGAAGGAGCTGACAGCTGTAGTAATGCAACAGAAGATGATCTGTTTGTGATTACATATTCTCTCTATTCTTCTATTCACTGCTGTGTTTTCAAATGCAGGTTTTAGCTTAGCATTGTCTCATTGTCTCGTTTTATGTCCTAATTAGCCTAAATGATTTGATCCAATAATATCTTCCAGGAATTTCCTTTCAACAGCTCATAAAACATAAAAAAACGAACACATGCCTTTTGCATTAGTGTTAATAAAAGACAGATGTCCAGTGTTTTTTGGTACATTAAAACACCCTTTAATTTGCTATGTTATTGGTCAGTATTTACTAAAGAGCTTTTCTCTCAAGCTAAATCTTGCTGTTAGTTACAAACACAGTTGCATTGCCTTTTAGGTCTTATCTGTCTGGCTTAAATTAGCTGTTGCAAGCACAATTAAAGTAATTCATATGAATGTTGTCTTCTAAATTCTAAATTCAAAGGGGTTGCACTTCCACAATTTGGACAGTTGCAAGTATTTATAAGCTTAGTAATGTATATTACTATCCATATACTATATATATATATATGTGATGGATAGTAATATACATTACTAAGCTTATAAATACTTGCAACAAAATGATGGGTAGTAATATACATTATAATATAATAGTAATATACATAAGCTTGCGTGATGAACTTAGTTGTAGAAAATGACCTAAACCAAATGTTTTCCACATTTTATGACTGTGCCCTGTTATAGTTTTGCTGAACTAGGCTGCTTCCTTCACTGAGACAACCAATAGCATAAAAAATTCCGGAAACTGAACTTCCGGAAAATGAAAATTCTTCACAAAGAGCTACATGACAATAAAATGCTGTGTACATGCTAAGAGTGGTTTGATTTATTTTATGCTCTTCTCATACATACACTGTTAAATCTGTATTCCTGATATTTCTATACATCTTACTGGTCTATGACTGTTTTTTGTATCATTCTCAATGATTTACCATAATGCCATGTATGCAGAAGGGAATATGTCTAGGGAACTGCTTGCTCATTTAAAGATATAATATCTTTCTCTTTTAAACATCTCTTTTCAAACAAAGATGAAGAATGGACAATATCTAAATAATGGCATGTGGACTGAAGTGCAGTGCTGACTGCATGATTAGAATCCTTGGCAAAGGCTGCAAATAAGGAGACGGACACAACAAGTTTTCAAAGCACAAAGGCAAATTGCAAATAACCAATTACATTGACCCTCATTCTGTATGGTCAAAATGTCCAACAGTTAAAGCCAAAACTGCTTAAATGAGAGATATGTTTATCAATTATGAAACGTTCTAAATGTTAACAACACCACAGTCATAAGTAACTTGTTGGGTGGAATTTTCCCAGCTTTTCTTGGCACTTATGTCATGCATCCTAGTGCTGAAGGTCAGGCTTGGTTGCATTTTACAAGCTTGTTTCCTTTAAACCATGATCATTCTTGGTTAAATGTCTTTTTGTAACTGTGACAGTGGTATGGAGTTTTCTTCAGCCTGTATTTCTGTTGTAATGGTGACAGCAGGTCAAATTTCCATGTTTTGTTGTGAGTATATGTGCGGAGATTAATGTATAAATTAGCATTTATGTGTAACATAACATATGCATATGATAATTTACTTAATGTATCTATTTTGCCTTATGTCTTTATGCATTTTTCCAAAAGGTGTTGCCTAAAATGATGCCCTCACTGTTATGGCACTGCGGCTCAGTCTTACTGGCCCTATCGTGCTGCCTACTCGGAGTGACATCATCATTGAACCTGGAAGACCCCAATGTCTGCAGCCACTGGGAAAGGTATTTGACCCATAAATCCACAAAATAAAAGATGACCCCCATGCTCTGCACACACACACACACACTCACACACACACCAACAGAGTACATTTCATGAACAATCCTATATGTACTATATGTATATATATATAAAACAATATAAATTATACAATATACAGCTGTGCTGTTTTTCATTTTTGAAACATATACAGTATTACTCTGACACCAGAGAGAAATAGGGACACGTGCTATAGAGTATAGGCCCATATCAGTGAGGAACTGTGACTAACATATGTAATCTTATGGCCAGTCAAGGCATTAAATGGGTGGAATGGAACAGTATGTGACATGTTCCTGCTGGTGTTTACAGTAGAGCAACTGTTTGGCACACATGCATGTCATGCTTTGATATGATTTTGTAGCAGAATGACTGTGAAATACCTGTTTCCAAACTCATATCCCTGTTCTATAGCTTAGTGCTAGATTTCGTGGTTTTTTAGGACCTGTGGCTTTGGAGATGCTCTGACCCAGTCAGCTTGCCATCACAACTTGGCCCTTTTCAAAGTCCCTTCTAACCATTGCACTCAACTGTTGTTCCAGCTGCCACCACATCTTATTCAACAACTGACTGTTCACCCTTACATTCACCTCAGTAACCAAAAAGAAGAGTTAGCTGCACACTCACTCTGCCCCACCATCAGTGTGCATGGTTTTAATAGGCAGAAGATTTCCGCGTCCAAATTAAGCAATGGCTTGGGAATCCATTAAAGCAGATTGAAAAGAACAAAGGTGGAGGCTGCTTTCCCAGCTAGATTTACTTTCACTGAGTAATGTGTGGGAACAGCTGCAGTACTCTGAGCGGCCATGACGAGGGAGGCTATGGAACAGCACCCGCGGAGATAGAGAATGTGAGTGTGGCCTCACAGTGGACCCCCACATCCAAGCCTTGCTAATTTCCTGGTGGATGATTCTTTAATACCAACTTGCTAACATTTGGTCACCACTGTTCAGGCTTGTTGAGAATGTTGTAGAATTCCTCAATGACCAAATTTTTGAAATGGCGAACATTTCTTTGTTCATATCAAATAAGATAAGATAAGATAAGATAAGATAAGATAAGATAAGATAAGATAAGATATATTAAATTAAATTAAAATTAAAATTAATTAAATGTAATTAAATTTAATTAAATTTAATTAAATTTAATTAGATTTAATTAAATAAGTACTAAGAAAAACAATCAATAAGAAGTTCTTTTTCTTTTTTTTAGAGGTTAAATAAAGTATTTACACAAATAATTAGATAAATTAGGCTAGATAAATAAGATAAAGTAGGCCAGTTGTTTCCAAACCCAGTCCTAGGGACCCACTGCCTTGCCCAGTTTAATCTATTCCCTGCCTGCCATGACTGATCCAGTTAATCAACTAATGATCAAGCTATTTATGACCTATATATGTAAATTACCTTTTTTCTGATTGGCTGATGTAAATTGTGCTTCATTCAAAAAGCAGTCCAACTCTTATAAAGTCACTGTGAATATGCTGCTGTAGGCTGAATAGGTGATGTTTTTTGTGATGTCCCAAACAGTGTGGTTAAGATTGGTTTCTTTTGCAGCGTAGTTTTCACATACAAATGCAATAGACTGGAGTGTGTTTGTTAAGCTTAAAAAATGTTAGCACATTAAATAATGTCCAATGTAGTTTTCCATGATATTGACCATTAATGTTACTCTCAAAAACGTTACATATTAAATTAAGGGTTAAAGAAGCTCTACTTTGCTGTATGTGTTTATTCAGAAATAAATGAGCGGAATAAAAATGGTGGGCTTTATAGTCATCAGTACAGCATCATTCCTAAATCAGCCCAGGCAACAACAGTGATCTCCGTTATGGCCTAATTCAGATGAATGAATCAGCCATTCACTTACAAGATCTCTTTCACAAAGTTTTTTAAGTGACATTCTTCACATTGTCATGGCCCATTCGCATCAGAAACACTTTGCACACTTCTATCTCCAGAAGAGCCTGAAGACAAACTGTTCCACTAGGATCACAAGAGAGAAATTGTCACAACAAAGTGTTGTACTTGAGCACCCTAATAATCTGTTTATCCGTCACAGTTATAAATATCTACATTTGCCTCTTCTGAGAAGAAAAATGAGAAAGCTTGATTATCTTAAATCACTGTTTAATAGTTACGTTTTGTAGCACAGATGTAGATGCATATAAAATGGATGACAGCAAAAGGTTTGAAATCATATGTAGCCATACAGATTGGGTGGACAATTTGACAAATTTCTTGTGATAAATTTCAACATTGTGAAATCAAGTATATTGTTGTATGTAAATGTTTGTCAAATCACAATTTTTTAATAAAACAAGCAAACGCAAAATGGAACAAACCATTGCAAATATTGCAAAAAAAAGCAACACCATTTACTTTCTGATATGTACCCTATATATTGGAAAAAAATGTCAAATGTTTGAGTTGACCCACTAATGTATTTTTTTTTTAAATTTATTTTCAGAGCTTTCAGATCTTATTTTCAGGTTTCAGACTTAATAGCATGAATACATATCAAGTAAAATGAAGGTATATAAAGCCAAACCCCACTTATCACCGCCAAGGTCCTACAGGAAGATTTGGCTGGTGTAGGAGTTATGATACTCCTACACCATCATAACTTAAGCAATTTCCTTAGGGACAATAACGTTTTTCTGATTCTGATTCTGATACACTGGCCCTCTTTAGGGAAAAAATAAAAATTTAATAAAAGAATGCCATTAAGCATCAATAACTCATAATTGCCAATATTCCACAGTCAGTGAAGAAACTGAAGAAGAAAATTGATTGGATATTACAATACAACATTGTAATATAAGGATATTACAAGAAAACACATCAGAATCAACCTTGAATTACTCTGAAAAACAAAAGATTAAGATTTTGATATAAATTTAATTAGAAATATGTGATTAGAAATATGTGATTTGGATGTGTTTGTAAAAGCTGAGAAATGTTCTAGAAGATAAAGATCTATTCAATGTTTTCTGGTTAGAGGATCAATTTGGAGACTGTGGTTTTAGTCAAAGACAAAACATGCTTAAGCACGTGTCACATTTGATGTTTTTTGTTAAAATAATTGTGCATTAATACTGAAAATATGTCATATACAATATTTTTCCATGTTCCATGCCATTGTGTTTATAACCTTTTACTTTAAAAAAATCAACAAAATCTGTAAATTGATTGTAAATTGATGCAGACCTTTGCTTATAGCTGTCTGACAGTTATTGTCTGTACTTCTACAACAGTGAAAATCTATTTATATATTTAAAAATATATATTTTTTCTAGTATGGCATAATTTCATTTCAGCTGAGGTTGATAATTTGAGCTTTTCAATTATCAGCATCAAATTTCAATTGTGCAAAGTTGGTAAAAATAGCAGCACTGATGTGAGGCCACCCACGCACAGTGGAAGTGTGTGGGAGTCTGTCACGCAGCATGATCACTCAGTGAGTGAAGGCTACCACATAATCCTTTCTTGATACACAGTTACCTTCATTATGCCCCCTTCTTATAGCACTTAGCCTATGTTCTCATTAGGCACTTGAGCTAAAGTTATGAGACCACACATTAACTGTATAAACAGGCCACAGAGAGCCAGTGCTGATTTGTGTGGTGTGTTGTGTGTGTCCCACAGCTACTCAGTCACAGTGCAGGAGTCGTATGCACACCCGTTTGATCAGATCTACTACACCAGCTGCACTGATATCCTCACATGGTTCAAATGCACACGTCACAGGTGAGAAAGCTATCTATACATCTACATCTATGCTCTGGTCATCATGGGCAGTTTTACTAAGTGGGTTTGCAGAAAAAGAATATGATAATATAGTTCTAAGTAAAGATAACCTTTTATTAAGTATTTATACTGTAAATACTTCAGTTTACACAACGGTGGTAGCAATGACACAATGTTGGTCACTTGTGTTGTTGCTAATGTGTATTTTTCAGAGTAAATAATTCAGCTTTAAGTTTAATTTTCTGAATTACTGATTTTGCTGGGGGTGAACTGATGTAGTTTTGTTTAATGCAGATATATATATATAAGATGTAAGATATATTCCCATTCCCAATTTTGTATATATATGTGTGTGTGTGTGTGTGTGTGTGTGT
>JBBIGC010000036.1:5115457-5125510 GCA_037576955.1 Lepidarchus adonis
TGTGTGTGTGTGTGTGTGTGTGTGTGTGTGTGTGTGTGTGTGTGTGTGTGTGTGTGTGTGTGTGTGTGTGTGATTATGTCTGGCAGCGTGGATGGGAGGACTGTACAGAGGCACAGTCCAACAGGGCCTCAGCAACTGGCAGCATCAGTTACATCCACTATTTTCCCTTCAGTAACTGACACTTTTGCACAAGCGCCATTCTGCACGCCTGGATTTTAAAAGGTCAACAAAAGACCAACAGATTGAAGCTGGAATAATGGCATCTTTAAAAAAGCATGCCATCCATCTTTTGCAGGATCATGTTGGAAGTTAGGGTCTTTTCTTTGTGCTATTGCCCTATTGTCTTACTCTAATTGTGATACTTTCAGTGTTAAATTTCTTTTTGGTTCTTTGACCAGCTGCTGTGTTTTTTGTGGGGGCATTTGTGAAACATGTTGCCATCAGTCCACACAACACATGTCTGTTTAGAAACTCTAGGGGTCATGGAATAAGCCTAATCTTAAATTGCAATGCTAATGATGG
Organism: Lepidarchus adonis; assembly: GCA_037576955.1. Taxonomy (NCBI): domain Eukaryota; kingdom Metazoa; phylum Chordata; class Actinopteri; order Characiformes; family Lepidarchidae; genus Lepidarchus; species Lepidarchus adonis. The sequence continues at coordinate 5,115,980 of JBBIGC010000036.1, forward strand.
ATTCTTTTTAGTTTAGGATAAAGTATAATCTGAATTTTGGAAAATTTCCCAGTACTAGACAGTTCCTTTTAGACCCACTGGACTGCTCATGCATAGTTATTATAATTAAAAATCAAATGTGGGAACACGTCACTGAGTTGCAAGTCTTGAGTCAGGTCTCAAGTTAAGTCTTTTGACCAGATCATCCGCCATTGGGATCTCCTGTTCATCTACCACAGACCATTTTCATGTGTTTTATTTTCTACTGTTGATCCAAGTTACAGGATTAAACTGATGCCACATTTTTACACTCTCAGACTTCCGGTGTTGACCTGAAGAACAAAAGGTTTGTCTTTGCCTCTGTGACAATGTCAGTTGTAAGAGGCATTATATAAATAAAATAGAATTTCTTTAAAATGTTATGCATGAACATGAAAGAGGTAATACAGGCCATTTATTTAAGCATGGAATATATGGTAAATTAGCCTAAAAGTTATTTTTTGTTCGTTCATTTGTTTGTTCATTCATTCACTCCTTCTTTCATTCATTCTTTCATTATTGCTAAATATATGGTATACATATTCCCATGACAGATATAGAGGTAAAAACAAAGAGAAAAGTTAAATTAGAAGTTAAGTTAGCTAACCCTAACCCTAACCCTAACCCTAAAAAAGTTTTTCAAAGTACTTCTGAACTTTAAAAACTTTATGGCTGAAGTTACATTTTTTGAGTTAAAATAGTGTCAAAGTCAAGTTACAAGTCTTCTTTTATTGAGTGATAATATAAGTCTAAATCGTGTGACAAATACTATTGCAACAGTAAAGACTAGCAGGAAAAATGTATTTGTTGCACACATTTGTTTGATTTATCTAAATTTTCATTTACATTGACTTTAATGCATTTGGCAGATGCTATTATCCAGAGCCTGTCATGTTACAGATGTTGGTGAATGAAGTATTACAGGTCTTGTCTCAAGTATGCTTATTGTCCATCATCAAGAAAATAATTATTACATTGTACAAGTCTGTTTAGCATGGTGTTGAATTTCACATTTAGAAGAGTCATGAAAACAAGCCAGTTCTTCTAGATCTTAATTTTAAGGTTTCTTCAATTTCTTCAAAGTGTGTGTGTGTGTGTGTGTGTGTGTGTGAAACCTCAGTGTCAGAAACACACAGGATGCATTCACAACACTCTGGAGCTCTGCTGCAGATTTAGATCTAATTAGATATATTTAGTGTGCTTCCAAAAGGGAATTAGAGTGTTGTGCTTCTCAGATTAAGTGCGAAATAGAGTTTTGATATGTTATAGTGGTGATATTAGCAGTGAGCAAGTCTGCAAATCAAGGAGAAGAAAAACTCTTTTTGATCCCACAAAATCATTTATACTTCAGGGACCAGTTTCCCAGCCCTAGATAAAGTCCACAATTGCCCAAAGGTTCTAAATTGTCTATGAAGTTGTACCTCTCACATCAAAGGGGTGGTACTGTTTTTTTTTTAATTGGCTATATTCCAAACATCAAATCTTTCAGCTTATATTGACTCCAGTCTTATTGTTTTATTTAATTTTTGTTAATTTAAAATTTGTTATTATTTCTGACAAAAAGCCTTGTTCCCTTGGGAAAATAATTATTTAAGGTATGCAGTTGGATATTAAGGGCTGTTATTTTGCCTACAAGGGTTTATTTAAATAGTTTGTACTTTGATGAACACAATGTTCCTGTACAGTACCTTTTTTCTGATTCAGTTAAGGCCCCCTGACTTTGCACAGGACTATGTTGCAACAAACAACTAAGTAAGAATAAAAAGATTATTGAAAACAACCAGACGATAGCATGGAATAAAAGAAATAAGGCAAAAAATACGTACGAAGTACAAGGATATATATAGTACTCAAATGTGAACCCAGGTTAATTCCTATCTATGATCCTGAAGCTTATTCTGAGTGATTCTTTCTTCTTCAGGGCATTTTGTCTCTTATTGTGTGGGACAATAGTGGGTAGTATGTGGGGAGGGGGGTGTTAGCATGCATGCTAAAGCATAGCGAGGCCTCCAGGTCCACTGCTTTAACTAGGTCAGGTCTCACAAACGTAGCTCTCTGAATAAGAGGAGGTTTTGTCCGTACAGGGCCTTCAGAGCCCCCGTGTTGTTGCCCTGCGGAAACGCTGTGGACTTTTCACCACGGTCAGAAAGCACTAGCGCACACGCTACACAATGCTGGCTAATGGGTCACAGAACACTGCGATGCATTCTCATAGAAGACAGAGGAAAGGCTTATGTTTTGTTGTTTTTGTAGCTTGTTTAGTCTCATGATGTTTTTCTTTACGTGACGTTAAACAGTGGTTAAACTGGCACTTTGATCTGGCGTTTTGTGCATTAGCGTCATATATTAAAAATGTGTCTAGGACCCATCTGAAGAATTTGTCATTGTGAACACAGCAAACTGCCTCCATGTAGGAGCAGTAGGCAGCTGACATGGGCAGCTCCCGAGGAGCAGTGCTCAAGAACGGTTCCTTGCTCAAGAGAACAGTGATAACGTTAGCAGTCCAGGATTTGAACAATCAGAGCGGCAACTCCCTAACCATTACACATCCTTTCGTTATTGAACCATGGTGGACAACAAGACAGTACAAGAATGGACAAAGTACAGATTTAAAGAGTACAAAATGGATAATTGCTGTAAACCACAAGAGGAAGGAATACAATGCTTAACAAAAGAAAACAGATATGTCTATATTGCTTAAAACATTAGCTTAGCAGGTTCAGCTACCTAATTGTACACACCAGTCGGCCACAACATTACAACCACTGACAGGAGAACATTGATTATATTGATACAGTGGTATTTCTTAAGGGATGGGGTTTAATAGGCAGCCAGGGAACAGTCAGGTCTGTTGATGTGTAGAAATAAATTAGCAAACATAATAATGCTCATAGCTTTGCGTTTCTGAGTGGTGTCATTATGCCTGAAGATTGTCTAATGTAGATATGCGGCCTTTTGACTTTGATGCATGTAAAATGCTGCACAGTAGATATTTCTGATGGAGTACAGCCAGCACAGCTGCTATATTCATCACTGTAATCATTACTATAAGAGAAAATGGAAAAAGGTGATTCTCTTTGATGAGATAAAGAAAGGTTTTATTTGCATTTTGATTGAGCTGTTTTTAATGTGTTTTTTGGGTTTATTTCAGTTTAGAAGGCCTTTACTGAACTTTACTGCTCTGTAAATAGTTCAGAACTGGACAGCTGCTAGTTTTCCTCAGCAGCACTTCCATGTTTAACTCCGCCCGTAAAATGAAGCTAAGGGTCATGGCATGTCAGCAAAAGCAACAAATGTGAGAAGAGGGAGGACTGAAAAAAAGCCTTTTTGAGGTTGCTTTACCTCATTGACTGGTGACATCATCACACGTGTTAAGTACACTGGTACGTGTGAAGACAGGAATCGCTGGCCTCTAGAGGCGGATTTATGGAAGACTTTACGGCTTGCGGTGCACTCTCACGTCCTCTCATCATCGTCAAACCTGCTTTAATCAGGACTGCAATAACGTGTGTGGTCAGTGATGCCAACGCAATCTGCTTAGTGTGCCGTGTGTGTTATGGGTTGGATGGGGCTGTATTACGGACTTTATTAGCCTGGCAGCCATGCTTCACTGCACACACCTATCATACACTTCCAGCTAAACCATTTGCATTACTTCAATGAAGATCGTGATCTAATCAGTTGTTCTAAGAGAATTATTTATGCTCTGCTCAGAATGTATTTATTTGTAGTCAGGTTGAACAATCTTTACCTGACAGAAAATATTCACAGAAATCTCCCATTTAAGTTGCATTGTAATGTTGTGTTTCCAGCTGGAACTACTGAGCTGGTCTAGGTTTCTGCAGCTGATATGAAGTTAGCCAGATGAAAATGACAATGTTTAATTGCTGCCATAATAACATTACTTGTTAACTAAAATGGTTCAAGAAATGTATGTAAATTATGCAGACAGCAAAACTCTCTACATCATGTCTATAAAAGCACTTTTGCTAAACATACACAGAGAAAACACACTAGGGAAATGTCAATTACATTTATTTCTGTTTACATAGCAGCTAATATCAGGGCTAGGCTTTTTTCTTTATTGAGATAACTAAGGCCTTGTCCACACAGGCATCTGAATCAAGTGTTTTTCTGATGTTCTTGACATCAGGTGAGCATGGATTGAACACCCACAGTGTTTCTGAACGTTAGAGCAAATCTGAGTGTTCACATGAGCTTTAAGGGCTGCCGTTTGGTCAGCTCCGCTTTTGAATGGCATCAGAGGATAAACCCACTAGCAGCAGCAGCAAGGTTTTTTCTGCCTACATGGCTGTATCAGGAGGATTTTAAACATACAAATATGTTGTATATGTATACAGAGGCAGCGAAACATCCCCAAAACATCATTGAACCTCCACCATATTAAACTGTAGACATTGTGTTCTCTTCTTGGTAGGCCTCATTCCTTTTTCTGTAAACAGTAGAATGATGTACTTTACCAAAAAGCTCTACCTTGGTCTCATCTGTTCATAAGACATTCTTCCAGAAGATTTTGGCTTCCTCAAGTACATTTTGGCAAACTCCATTCTAGATTTTTTTTATGTTTCTGTGTCAGAAGATTGGTCCTCTTGTGTCTCCTACCAGGAATTTCATTTTGTTCAGATGTTGATAGTTTGAGCTGACACTGAGTCTGCCGAACAACTTAAATATGTTTTAAGTTGATTGGGGCTGTTTATCCACCATTGAGACTATGCTGCATTGTAGTCTTTTATACACTTTTCTCTTCTGTCTGTGTCCAGGGAGATTAGCCACAGTGCCATGTGTAAACTTCTTAATTATGTTGTGCACATTGGACAGAGTATGAAGATCTCTGGAGATGGACTTGTAGCCTTGAGATTGTTGATATTTTTCCTCAGACAATTCTCTGCTCTTTTTTCTGTTCTCCATGCATAGTGTGGTACACAGAGACTACATTTTCTACATTTTAACTGGCTTCAGGTGTGATTGCTATATTGCCTGGCACCTGTTTCTTGGCACACATGAGTTTAAATGAGCACCATATGTTTGAAATAAAATGATTTACCCACATTTTTGAGAATGAGGGATATAAGAAAATATCAAAGAATTTGAGAATGCCAATCAGCAGTGTTCAAACTAAATTAGGGGATCTGTTGAAACCAAAAAAGTAGAAAATTGTTTGGGATGCAAAGAAAAACCCATAAAAAACCCATAAATAACAGGTGAAATACAGGACTCTGAAAAAATGTGGTGTGGCTTTTTTAAGAAACACAATAAGGAGGCAGATGAAAAAAGATGGGCTGCATGGTCGAGTTGCCAGACGAAAGCCTCAAACTTTCTGCCATGAAGTCATTTGGAGTGATGAGACTAAAATTGAACTTTTTGGCCACAACCATTAATACTACATGTGGAGGGTAGTCAACAAAGCCTATGATAAAAAGGTACACCATTCCTACTGTGAAACACGGTGGTGGATTGCTTATCTGTTGGGGATGTGTGAGCTACAAAGGCACAGGAAATTTGTTCAGAATACTCCTGACCTCAATTTCAAAGAGCCACTCTGGGGAGATCCTCAAACATGCAGTTCATGCAAGACAGCCCAATAATTTAAGGGAACTGGAGACTTTTTGCAGCAAGAATGGGCAGTTTTGTCTCATCCACAAATACCACAAAAGACTTCAAGCTGTAATTGATGTTAAAGGGGGCAATACAGGGTATTAAGAACTGGGGTATGTAAACATTTGATCAGGGTCATTTGGGTAGTTTGTGTTGTGATTATGATTTAAAAAGACTGTTGATTAATAATAAAAGGCTTCAGCTAAAGACTAATCATGAGTGAAAGAAATGTCTTTGTGTTATCATTCATATTCTGTGAAAAATTGTTAAAAATGCATAAATTCTGTCAGGGTATGTAAACTTATGAACTGTATAATCCATCTTTCATTGCGTCATTGTATGTTCATAAATGAAGTAATAAATGTTCATAAAAGTTCCTTAAAAAGTGTTATTCTTATCAGATAAAGTACTTCACCAGAATACAGTTGTCTATGACATCGGTTTACTTTATCCTGTCTTTCATCACAAATGTTTACTGATTGTTGATGCCATAACCCCTTTAACTGACTCTCCAGAGCTTTGAATAGCTAAAACACACAGCCTTTTAACCTGAAACCTCAGAAAACCTAATGAATGGTTAGAGAACCATGAAGCTCTCCTAATTCAGTTTTTTCCTATGCTGATGTCATAGTAAGTGCTTTCTGGTAGATGAAAGCAGAGCTAGAATAAACCTGTGGTGTTGGGTGTGTGGGGTTCTCCTGTGTGTTTGCAAGGGAAAAACTCACTGCTGGACTGGGTGAGGTTAGAGCTGCTTCTGGAGTGATCAAATCAGCTCAGCGTAGTGGACTTGTGGTCTTGGATTGTGTATTGCTAGCTCACAACATGGGGCACTGAAGGCAAGGCTGAAAATAACACATCTACTGATGACTAACCAATCCAGCACAGTTCTTTAGCTCTGGTTTGTGTGTTTTCCATCAAGTTTGTGTCTAATGGTCATTTGGCATCACATGACATTATTAGCAGCATGCATAGAGTACTTTAACATTATAAAACGTCATTAAAAAATCCCTTATCCCAAACGTAGTTGATCAGCTCAAACACGTTTGATGTCTGAAGTTTGCTTTAGTTTTGCTAATGTAGCTAACAAGTAGCCTACAGAAATTAGCCAGTTAGCATTATGATAACTGCTAAATTATCTGTTTTTTTCTTTCAGACAAAAGTACAGAGAAAGGTTTATGCTTCATTGTTTATCAACCATTTGATACTTTTGCACATTTTTATAGATAACAGTGTATCATACATTATCAGACAACTTATCTACTTGAAACAAGTCTATTTTACATTAGCGCTGAAATGACCCTTGCTGTCTTCCGATGATGACTGAAAACCCACCCCTTCAAATAGCACTTAGGACAATGACTTTTTAAAAAAAATGTCTTAAAAAACATAACTAACAAAAATGCCATTTTGTGTAAACTTATATGGTCCTGGTAGAGCTTCACCTCGGGTACATTCTTGGCTGTCAGCTAATGTTGATGATTACTAGGATGGGGGCCATGTTTTTTTGTACACTACAAAGTAACTGTGTACGTCACTCTGGATAATAATGCCTGCAAATGCTGGAATTGGAAATATTTGAGATGACTTTATTACCCCACATTTTTAACAATCCTGCATGTGTAAATCCAATACTTGTTAATCTGATTATGATTTTTTTTTCAGCCAAAGTGACTTTTGGGCTAAATGACTTGTAACCAAATTTCCAATTTCAATGGAAACTTAGAGGTGACTAAATTTGAGTCATACGTAATTATCCAATGGCATTTTGTTACAGATGTAGCAGTTGCCTCCAGTATCAGTGCACTTACCTGCTCCTTTCTATTTACCTCATTAAACCTCATTAACACAAATGGATCAAATTGAAATAATAAATTGGCTGATTACTGGGCAAAAATCTGCCAATTGTTGCATCTATTCTTGTTAGCTAAATTAGTACTGGTAGTACATTAGTAGTACTGTAGTCCAAATGAAGAAAGGTAAACTCTGGAACAGGTCTCATATTACATCATTATCTGATGATGCTGAAATGACACTTAAAACATTTATTCAATTTAAAAACAATTTTACAAATACAACCTATTGCTCCCAGTCTGCACTGTTATGTGTAAATGAACTGAATGTCTTTTCTGTCTGTGCAGCATGTGACAGTAGCCACTGGGGTCCTCACTGCAGCAACCGATGTCAGTGTAAAAACGGAGCGCTGTGCAACCCCATCACGGGCGCATGTATCTGCACGCCTGGCTACCGCGGCTGGCGCTGTGAGGAGCGCTGTGAGGCGAGCACCTATGGAAACGGCTGCCAACAGAAATGCCTGTGTCAGAACAATGCCACCTGCCATCACATCACAGGAGAATGCACATGTAGCCCTGGATATACTGGAGCTTTGTGAGTTGCACACACATGCACAAAGATGTGCAAGTGTATTCACACGCTGCATGTTCAGAAAACATACATTAACATGGTTAACCCTGTATATTTCAAAGTAATTCATTAATTACATTATTCCACTGCTGCTTTCTAGATGCACATACAGCAGCAACTTTTTCATCAAAACACCTCCTCTGCTTACATACATTAATTTGGTGTCATTTGGCAGTTTAGAGCATTTAAAATATTTTTCCCATTTGTTTTAATGAGTAACGAATGAAAAATATATATCAAATGATACTGTTCTACTCTTATTGGCTGTTGCTGTAAAAAGTTCTGAATCAATTCTCACAGGACCCCTATGTCCTTACATGTTCTCATTACACCCCTGTTGCTTTCTCCTGCAGTTGTGAGGATTTGTGTCCTCCAGGTAAACATGGGCAGCAGTGTGAGGAACGCTGTCCCTGCCAGAACGGCGGAGTGTGTCACCATGTGACTGGAGAGTGCTCCTGTCCTGCTGGCTGGATGGTAATTATGCTGTTTGTGCTTAAGAGTAAGAGCACACATGACTTTTACCCAAAAATGTTGGCCCCCAGGACAGCTCCAAAATATAGTCCATGAACCTGGGAACTGTAGAAGCATTATGTGACATCGGGAATCCTAACTGAGAGAGTTAAGTCAATGATTAAGCAAGAAATTAAATGTATCTGAATGTTTCCTTCATACAAAGTGTAGCTGATTACCAAGAGGAGGTTAACCAGTAATGGAAGCTTATAGTCACCAGGTTACTGTCATGTAAACTGCCCATGAGCTATTAGGTATTCTCAAAAAGATCAATGCCACACACGTCTAATATTTAGATTTCTTTCATTTTTTATAGATTTTAAGACTAATTTGCATCTTTCTACAATCGCTAAAAGTTTCCCTATTTCTGCAAGATTATATTCCAAGATTATCCTGTGTATAGTGGGGTGTACATAATTCAATCTGTACCCCCTGATACCAACTCAGGTATGACTAGTACAGCAGTAATATCTATCCGATTAAATATATAATATTCATCCTGTAGTGTTGGGGGAAAGTTGTTCATTGTGCAAGTGTTGTGCCGATCAATGGCAGCCGTGCTGAATGGGAGACTAAAAATCATTTGCTCTTCATCTGCATCAATATATTTAATTTTACTTTAACACAAATAACTAGCACAGTAATATTTGCCTTGTTGTCTCCTGTCATATTCAGAGAGACAGGACAGGTCCACTAATTTGTCACAATTATTAAGGTGAGTGGTACTGAGAGCTTTTAGAGCAGCTGTGTTGAACTCTGGTCCTGGAGGCCAGTGTCCCGCCCAGTTTGATGATTTCCCTACTCAGACACACCTGGTTTAAATCACCTGTTAGTTGCCCTGGAAACCAGCCTCCCAGGACCAGAGTTCGGCACCCCTGTCTTAGGCCTCATTTACACTGTCAGCTAAATGTGACCCAATTCTGATTTTTTGCTCATATGTGACACAGATCGGATCTGTCCCATGAC
>JBBIGC010000036.1:5142299-5157210 GCA_037576955.1 Lepidarchus adonis
AAAATAGCGGCAACATATGCGCAGCTGCAATAATCGCCCTTTTCCTTCGTCTCCGCTTCAAAATCATGCGGTTATTTTGCGATTTTTGCGACACCGCAGAGCTAGCATCAAGTATATTTCCCGGTCGTCCATCTTGGCTACTGTGTGATGTAACAATGCCCCTTTGCTATAGCAACTGTAAACAGGCAATATGGGTCACAATTTAAAACACGTGTAAACAGAAAGTCAAAAGAATTGGATATATGCAGCAAATCGGAACTGAGCATCAAGACCTGCAGTGTAAACGAGGCCTAATATTGTGTACCTTAAACTTGGTTAACTAGCTTAACCAAACATATCAAAAATGTTTTTTTATCTTATTTCGCACTACTTTACATCTAAAAGTTAGTTTACACCTGAAGGCTTATACTCTTTAGCCAGTGCTTGGAATTAGGAATGATGATGAATTCAGGCATCCAGATCTACTAGGAGGCCTTTTTTACTTGAAGATATTGCGAGGTGTGTGTCCCGTGTCTGCAATGGGTGCATCATAAATGTCCTGGAAGGGTTACCTGGGTACTTTTGGGCATACTGTAAACAAAGTGAAGTCACCGGTGAAACTGTAAATGTGTTTGGTGTTGTAGCTTGCCCACCTGGTCACTGGGGCCCAAACTGCATCCACACGTGTAACTGTCATAACGGAGCCCACTGCAGCGCTTATGATGGCGAGTGTAAATGTACACCAGGGTGGACGGGCCTTTACTGCACACAGCGTGAGTCTCTCACCTTCAGCTTTCAACAGAGTCTTAATGCATTGTGTAACAACTCATAAAATACCTGCTTATAACATAGTAACTGTGATAAATATAATGAAACATTTTATTCTGTAAATGGTCCTGACTGTTCTACTTTTTCAGGACAAAATTCCAGACCTCTGGCGGAACAGATGCCTACACACACACAAAAAAGTTCAGGCTAATTCCAATTTTTTGGTGCTATTTAATTTGAAATTGGGAAAATCTTAATGTTTTAATGAGATATAGTCTTTCTGGTGCTCACCCAGCCTGTGACTGAAGCAGCTTAAACCAGATTTTAGCAAAAGACACTTGATAAGATGTTGTATAGGTGTATGTGGCACTTTTCAAAAGGCTTGTATTACAGAAAACAAAAAAAATCCATACTCACCCTGCAGTCTGTGTATGGAATTTACACTGCACAGTCTGTGGTCATTGATTTTGTGATGTCACAAAAATAAACATACTGTATATTCATATATTAAGGTTAAGCCAGACTACTTTTTAAATGAGGTACAATACAATGCAGCAAATGGTTAAAAAGGCTGGAAAATGGTCCTGTAAAAATGAATAAAATATGAAAAATGTAAGGTAGAAATGTGTTTATTTTTATTTATTTTTATTATTAAGAATTTTCTGATTATTATGATTATTGGCCATGTTACACATACCACCTTAGACACAGTTATTACATCATAAGCAATTATCATTTTGAGTTGTTACACTTGTCTGTTGTTGTTGTGGTTGCTGTTGTTGTGTTGTTGTGCTGTTGTTTGTTTGTTGAGCAGTAAATTTTATGGGAATGGTTTTCAAATGACATAGTCCTGTGTGCAATGCCAACAGTTAGTATCTCACTGTATCTTCAATACATATGATCAGTGGATGTGTACGCATTGCAGGCTGTCCATTAGGTTTCTATGGTAAAGACTGTTCCCAGACCTGTCAGTGTCAGAATGGTGCAGACTGTGACCACATCTCTGGGCAGTGTACCTGCCGCAGAGGCTTCATGGGACGACACTGTGAACAAAGTGAGTGAGCAGGGCCTGGAATCATGTGATCACCGTGAATAGAGCCAATGGTGTTTTTGGGATAAAAATGACTTTGCTTTAAACCTGAATATGATGTAGCACACTGCACTGTGCGCTAATGATAAGGTCTGTTCGTACTCTCAGAATGTCCTCCCGGGACGTATGGCTTTGGCTGCCGGCAAGTGTGTGACTGCCTCAATAATTCCACCTGTGATCACATGACTGGGATCTGCTACTGCAACCCAGGCTGGAAGGGGGCACGATGTGACCAAGGTAAGGAGTTGTAATGACAGAGCCTAAATTTAGTATTTGGCAATAAGAATAATATTGTTTTATCTGCAAAATGTGCACTATGCAGCTTTAGGATGATGTTTGCTTGCTTAACACTGGTTCTAAGAAGCTTATGTTGCGCAAAATTGAAAAAAAAATTATTAAATTAGCCTCATATCTCCTCTGCAAAACTGAAGAAACAATCTTCAGACACCAAACACATGTGGGCTGATTAAATTGTTTAGAAACATTGTGTAAATTAGATTTTTCAATAATTAGTACTCATGTCAGATTTACCAAATATATACATTTAAATGACTTATGCTAAATCAAATTGTCTTTGCTCGCTTAATTCTGAAGAACATAGAGCAAATGTGGCCATCTGAAAATTACTTGGGAATATTTTTAGTATATAAACCACACAAACAACATAAATCTGCCATAGAGGAAAAAAATTTAGATATGGTCCCTTTAAAAATATTTATTAGTTTGATAACCATAAGCATTATTTTACATTCATTCTAACTTTTTGAACACTTATAATCAGCTTCTGCCCAGCTTCCACTTTTTACCATCACTGACCTTACCTTCTCTTACTGTTCCCTGTGTTTAGCTGGTGTAATCATTGTGGGCAACCCAAACAGTCTGCCCAGTGCAGCAATGCCAGTTGATTCCTATCAGATCGGAGCCATTGCGGGCATTATTGTGTTGTTGCTGCTGGTGCTGTTCCTGCTGCTTCTCTTTATCATCTATCGGAAAAAGCAGAAGGGCAAAGAGCCCGCAATGCCTTCGGTTACTTACACCCCAGCCATGCGGGTCAACACAGACTATGCCATTGCAGGTCAGTATTCCAGTTTTAACTGGTCTAAAATTTCGCAACAATGAACTTGTCCAGGTTTCTCTAGGTTCTCTTGTGGTTATAAATCACAGGCTGTCTTCATGGCTCTCGTCCATGACTGCGTTCTCATCATCTCTTTATTAATCAACCAGCAAAAAATATGTCTATCTGCATCCCTATTATGTCTGCATGTGTGTGAGAGCTTGGCATCACTGTTGATTTGCATTTCCATGAGGTCTCAGATTACAAAAACAAGGTGTTTTAATTGCCTACAGAAACAAATGGGTTGGGTTGGAGTCTGTATACATGATTTGAAGTACAGATATGGTTTATTCCCAAATTGTCTAGCTTGCCATTTTAGCAGCAATTTTTAGAAACAATTTAAACGTATGTAGTGAACCAAAATTTATCAAATAATAAACAAACTAAATAAATAAAAATAAAGATAAATCATCATGATGACTTGTATGTGTGTAAATTATGTTATTTTCGACAAATTATTTAACTCATTTTTCAATCCTAAAAGTCTGAATGTGGGCTCACATACAACTAATAACTTACAAATTAATTCACCCAAATCATTTATTACTGAATAATAAGCCTTAATAGTACCATATCTGAAATGTCATAAGTGGACTATATGGGGAAACATAACAATTCAGGGAAAATGTAGAATGTGGACCCTTTAAGACTAATGAAGACACATTTGTTAACTTTCTCAGATACACTACCACAGACGAATGAAGCCCCTCCAAACAGCAACTACTTTTCTAACCCAAGCTACCACACACTGACCCAGTGCACCAGCCCACCTCATGTCAATAACCTGCCTTATGGAAAGGTGAGCCCATCCACTCCAAAAGAAGGCAGATTAAAAGTGTGTTCTTCCTGCTACTGCAATATCTGTAGATATAAATGTGTTTTCCAAAATGGCAGGCAAAGAACAACCAGCTGTTTGTTAACCTGAAGAATGTGGAGCATCAAAAAAGACCATCCCTGATGGAGCACACAGCAACGCTGCCTGCTGACTGGAAACAGGGCAGCTGCTTCAATGAACTGGGTGAGCACTGGGTTTTAACTTAGTCCATCTTCGGTCCTTTCTTACTGACCATGACACTTATTTACCGGTAAATCGATTTGACAAATTATGCCAAAGAAGCATGTGGTGGCAATGGATAACATACATATACTGCTTCAATTCAATTGCTGTCTCAATTTCAGGCTTTCTTCTGTTCACTTCCTTACATAGCATTAGCTTCCGGCTTCTGGCTTGTTCTTTATGTTCTTCTCATTTAAAAAATCATATACAGACTGAAAAGCATGTATTACACCCCCAATTAGATCATTTGCACCCAAAGTTGGGCTTTGCAGGAAATGCATGTAGCTGATTTGAGCAGGGCAGATGTTCTGCAGAAAGAACAGCTATTTTTCTAATCAGATTCGAGACACATTTACTCACTTTCAGTACAGATTTGAACTTACGTCTTGTCTCTGGATATTAATGACAAAGGTAGATTTAAACTATTGTAATCCTTACAAATTACTGAAAAACAGGGGCTACTAAAGTCTCCTGACATGATCTCCACCTACTGTGACTCTGTGTCCATAACCTCTTTAGTTCCTTGACTATCCCAAACAAAACACATACTATTATATTTTGTTATTCATGTGAAGCACCACTCTTCCATAAGACCCTTCACAAATGAGCAATTACTGCATGTACTTTTCAAGTGTGTGCTTCCATTCATTTCTGATTCACCCTCAGTGATTATGTTCTGGAACTTGACTTGATCAAATATAAAGTAAAATCCTCAGAGCTAGGAATGCTTTTCTTATTTCAGCTTTACATTCCTCACAGACACTGATCCTGGTGTAATCAGGACTTAAGGCTCTTTATTAATACCAGAGTCCTGCAGGGTCAGTGTCATTTGGTCTGATTCAAGTCATTTGTGCTTTCTGCAAACCCTGATTAAAGAAGATTGCCTCTGTTTTCTCTGTTGCCCCCTCTCCCCCGTCCCTTTTTCTTTGCTATTGTTTGGTAGGAGCTTATGGAGTTGACAGACGCTACATGGGAAAATCTCTCAGAGGTTAGACGTGTTTATGTGTTTACCTGTGTTACATTTTTATAATTATTTAAAAAAAAAAAAAAGAATAATGAAAATATTAAAGGAAGACAGTATGTACCTCTGACCAACTTGATTCAAAATTTTCTCTAAAAATAATATATATGTACTATAACTGTTCAAGTAAAAATTATCTAAAGAAGTGTTTCTTAATCGTATTCTCAAGGGACCATAATGCTGTTTTAAATCCTTTTTTAAACATCTGTTCTTATCTAATATATAACTTTAATTTGTGTATAAAACACAAAAAAAGTAAGAAAAAAGACATTCCTTACTGCTGTTTACTAGTTCATATCCAATGGCACTATAATTGCCACTACAGCCCAGAACCCTCTCCATCCAATAGCTGTAGAGCACTTAGTCCCTTAATAGCAGATGCAAATGGTCCCTTAATAGTGAGAAGGAGTAATTAACCAAATGAGTCTATTATGGCAGATCCCACTCTTTAGCCATTACAGTAATTAAAATAAGGCACAATGACTTTCAGAACCATGAATTTTATAAAACTGTCTATTTAGAACCAGAAAATATGAATTTGTGATTATAAAATGTACAGATATGTGCCACATACAATATATTTCTAGTTTTAGTGAGAAATTTTAATAAATACATATACTGATAAAAGGTAATGTGTTAAACTGACTTGATTCATATGTGTACATTATTTTCATGATGTTTTAATTGTGTTGACTTAAATTGTTGACTTAAATTGTTTGTTCTGTGTAATAAAGTGTGTCATTTGTCATTCTCAGCTGCACTGTTTTTGCTCTTTGTTTTGTAGATCTGGTGAAAGGTTTGCCCTACCATGCCAGCTCTTGCTCTCTGAACAGCTCAGAGAACCCCTACGCCACCATTAAGGATCCTCCTCTACTGTTGCCCAAGAACACAGAGTGCGGCTATGTGGAGATGAAGTCCCCTGCACAAAGAGACTCTCCGTACGCAGAGATACACAACTCCAGCCCTGCAAACAAAAACGTTTATGAAGTTGGTAAGTGACTGAAAGACTAAGTGCATTCAAAATATTCTATTTGATTGTATATGAAATTGGTACATTTTGAAACGAAGGAACACTTTTCCTTTTATTTACACTATTTAATCATTCGGGAACTGAGGAGACTAACTGCTGCAGTTCTGCAAGGGGATTTTTGCCCTTTCTTTATTGATTGACGCAAGACTGCAGCTGCTCAACCATTCATGGTGGCTATTGTCTGTTTCTCTTTTGCATGAAGCATGGTGGTATAGCATCTTTCTCAAACAAAAGTCTCTTTACAAAGGCAACAGGTAGTTAATAATAACAAAGAACACTAACAATTGCAGAAAAGAACAATATCAATAGGAATCTGTGTTTTTAAATCTGAAGTAAAAGCATCAAATTTGGCCCCTGGAGGCCTTTGCAAATCTATACCGGTAATTACATTATTCTGTAGTTGAGCATGAACAACTAAATTGATAGAATTTTGAACTTACCAATATCATGCTGCAACGCATCGGTGATGAAAGCGTGTCCGACATCAGCAACAGAAAAGCAGCACAAATCGAGTTGCTGGTTTTGAAGGATATGAAGAAAAGTTTCTTTGCTGTATGTTGCTGCAGTAAACAATACAATTAAATTCAATGGGGATGTTGTCTTTTTATGCACTGAATTATTCTTTTAGCAACTGCATTTTCATGTTTTTAGTTATGTAAGCAACCCGCGCCCAATACCAGGTTTGTAAAGTTGATGTATCAGCTGCAGCCTATCATTGGTTAAATACGGTAATAGAGTTGTAAATGTTAGTCCTTTTCTAATGCTATTGCCAACATGTAAACATGCAAATGACAACTGAGGGGACTTTTCTGTCTTTGATGCTGGGAATGCTCCATAAAAGTAAAAAAACAGAAGTGTTTAACTAAAACCTACACTAATTTTAACTTGTAATACTGTCCTTTTAAAGTTACATTTGCATATTTATACAGAGGAATGAAGTTTGTAATAAAATATCAGCAGATATAAACAAATGTATATTGTTAAACAGTAAATAAGAACCATGTAGTGCTTTGATGTTCATTCAGGACACGTTTGTGCGACATGTTGAGCCCCTTTGTTAGTTGCTGATTCTTCCATATGACCTTATTATGTGTTGCTTTCTCTTTTCCTTTCCAGAGCCAACTGTTAGTTCTGTCTACACACCTGCCAACAACAACTGCAATGGACCATTTGGCCAGGATCCCTATGACCTACCAAAGAACAGCCACATCCCTTGTCATTATGACCTGCTGCCCACACGGGACAGCCCCCCATCCCCCCATAAAGAGCTCGAAAGTGAATGAGCTCTCAGAGACTTGAACAAAAACATCCCCATTCCCACTGCCATCTCCCTGCCTTCTTTGGTTTCTTAATTCTCATTGGTGGCTTGAAACACATTTTCTATCATATCTCTACATCAGTATATTAATGGTTTTATTGCTGTTTTTTTTTTTTACTGCCATGACAATTATTCTTAATCAGGTTCTTTTCTTACCGGGAAAAAATATTTTTAGATTTTGTTTCATACAGTTTTCCTAACTGCCCCCTTCCACACTCATAGTGGAAAAAACTAAGAAGGTGACGTCATAGCACATTTACTCAATAACTACAATGAATCATTCCATTCATCGATGACGACATATCACTTGCCTTTATATTGTAGAGTGCAAATACAGAGGAAACCTCAATTTATTTTTGTAATGATGAAATGTTTTAAGACTTAATCAGTATTAGATATTGGACCGGAGGCTGGAATGTCAATGTCATTTTTTGCAGATATGAATTTGTTTTTTGTATTTAGATTACTATTACCACTGCCTGTGTCAAGAATCTGTACCATCTGTAAAATGTCACAGTGTTATTGTTAATTTAGAAAGACTTTTGTACTGTCTCTAATGTTTTATCTGTACTAAGTTTAACCAAAGGTCAGCGTGCCATAATAATGCTTTGTTTTTTATCTATATTGGCTCACTGGTAAATGTATTTATTTAGGACGACCATCCTTCAGTTCTGTTCTTCATAGGCCTGGGTTTGCACTTATCACTAATGATATAATCACATTTAGACAAAGGTTTGTCCTCAGTCGTAGCAACATGAACGTTTTCAGGGAAACGTTTTGAAAGGCGCACATTTCTAATTTGTTTGATATAAATACTGGATTATTTCCTAAAAACCCTGCTCGTTGTAGGTATGGGGTAAACCCAAAGTGATTACTGAAATGGACTAAAATACTCAAGAGTAATAATGCTTAAGCTGGACTTTGGCAATGTAATGGAAAAGGAAATAGAACATGTTTTTATTGTGTCAAAATCAGCCCATGTTTTAGTCTGAACACAGTTAACCTATAAAAGTGTATAGGATTTTATTTTTTGTTGAATGGTGCAAGGACAGTCTCTGGTCTTAAGTACTCTGAGCCAGATATTACACTTGTATAATTGTATATAACTGTTGTACTTTCTAGAAGAAAATCCTAGTATGTTATGTTTGGGGACTGAGTACACAAGTACTGCCTGTGTCCTATTTAGGACGAGTTACAATAGTTTAGAGCCCAGATCTGGAACTGCTGTACGTCAGATTAACTTTTGATCCGGCAACAGGAGACTCTTACATAACGATCTCTGTAAGTAAACTCTTATTTTGTATTTGAGTGGCACTTCCTTGTTTTTCAGTGGTCCCTTTCCTAATCTGGGCTTTAAATTTACTACTTTATCAAGAACATAACAAATTTTGTAAATACCTCTTTAACACAACAAATGTTTAGAGGAAAATGACCAGTCGGCATGCACTCGCATAAAAAAACATTTTAACACATTATTGCTCCAAATAAAAATAACCATGTGAACAGAAGAACAAAAAGGCCAGTGCAGATTTGTGTTGACTGAACTGGAAGGGTATATAATAAGTGTGTTTTTGTATATATCTATAGAATCTTAATTTCCCCAATGTTGTTTTTTTTTCTTTTTTGTAATAAAGAAATGAAATTGCACAATTTTCATTCTCTTCCCCAAAGAACACTCACGACAATGCTATTTGCCTTGTACTACCACCTTTCTCACATGCTTGTATTGTATTTTATTTTCCAGTAGCGTATGTGTACTGTATGTGCAATTTTGATTTACAATAAAAAGACAAAAATGTTTCAAGACATCTTAATATACTCTGATGTTATGCTTTGTTTGGTTGTACCATATATACAGTTTAGCACAGTGTTCTGCTTCATTTATATACACACTGATCAGCCATAACATTAACACCACTGACAGGTAAAGAAAATAACATTGACTACCTATTTACTTGACTACATTGGCACCTTTCGGGAGGTGGGATATATATTAGGCAACAAGTGAATGCAGTTCTTAAAGCTGAAGAACAGGAAGCAGAAAAATATGCAAGTGTTAAGGATCTGAACATAGTGTCTTAGTGTGATGGCTAGACATCTTGAGTCAGAGCATCTTAAAAATGGCAGGTCTTATGGAGTGTAATTACCAAAAGTGATCCAAAGGATAACTGGTTCACTGTGTGGCATGAAGGCTAACCTGTCTTCCAATCCCACAGATGAGCTACTGTAGTTTAAACAGAACACTGGTTCTGATAGAAAGTGGTCAGGGGTCGATGTTGTATGTGTTGTATCTGCCTGGTGTATGAGTGTGTGCACAGGACCAACACATTGAATTATTTAAATCATGTTGGCCTAGAGATGGTTACAAATACCCTCCCCTTGATTAAATTCTGAAGCATGTTTTTTTTCTATCTGATTATTAATTACAAGAAGTGTCTGTCTTGTTTGATTACATTTATATGAATGTCACATTTAATTGCATTCAATTTTATTTTCACCTCATTTATTGATTTATTCACATCACTTAGTTGTATTGTTAATTTTAACATTTTAGATTTAGATCCTTAAAGCAATTTCTCTGGAATTGTATACCCCCCTCCCCCGATAACCAATCACATTATCGGATTATAACGTGGCTCCGCCCACCCCACGGTCCGACGTGGCAATTCGTGACGTCATTCAGACCCGGCCATTTTCGACGAGGGTCTCCCGAGTGTGGGTCTGGAGTTGTTTGGCGTGATTTCGTGTTGGTTAAGAATACGAAAGTGTCCGGTAGGTGTATATCAGAGTCCGAGACAGTGTCTCGTCGGTTTGTTTTGTAACTGAAGCAGAACTTAAGCTTGTTAGCGGGCTTCTTAGTAACTGGAGCTAACAGGCTAACTTCTTAGTGAGAGGGAGCGTTAGCTAACATGCTAACTACACTGAGTTAGCATGTTTTTGACTGCTTATTTGATATTTTTAATCGCTTTCATAATGCTACTTGACTTACAATGTTTTGCTTCTAGTCTGAAATGTTGCTCTGTTACTTTTTTGTTACTGTTACTTGAGCTGGTCTGACTTCACTCCATGAACCATGAACCATGAACCTGCTCTTCTTCTCAGTCATGTTGTGGCTAACATTGCTTAGCTGACAACTACTGTATTGTATTAACGTGGGGTTCATCCTGCGCTTGTCCAATAAACCACTTCGTTTTACTGACTGTTAAAACTGTTGTGCACAAACCCTAGCAGCGATAACTTAACACTTAACGTAGTTATTGTTGAGGGAGCTGACTGAGTGAGTGGGCTGACCTGGTGTCAGCTGTTGAAGACGTGGCAACAGGCTTTCAGGCGTTTAACTGCGTATCAGCTTGAATAAGTTATACTTTCTTCTGAAAATATTTGACTGAGCAATGTAGGTTGCTGTGGTAACAGACACAACGAGTACATGAACCTGCTGTAGGAAGTCATTCCAAACATGGTGTCCATCAAATACTGGGAAAATGCAGCATATTCCTAGATATTAGATTCTGTTAATATTATTTTTTTTATTCATCTTGAATGTACCATCTTCATTGTGTAAGATTGGTTTGCTTCTGATAAAATAGTTTTTTATTTTAAAACAACATGGTGCAGAATAGGGATTTTATTAGCACCCTTAAGGTGCTAAGGTTTATTGGTCAGTAACTATTTGGACTTCAATGCAATAAAAACTAGACTAAATTTATATACATGTCTGCAGACTTAAGTTCCACGTGTACTTTCAAGGCTCATACAAGAGTCAGGCTTCAAGAACCTGCATGATTCTTTATCATATAACATACAAACAGGTTTCACTTCCTAAATAATTATTTAAAAACAAGTAAAAGTTTTGCAATAGTAAACATTTGATTAAAATGGTGTGTTTATATGTTTGTGTTAATATGTTTATGTTTCATGGTTTCCATAAAGGATAGCAAATGATCGTCCCTCAGAAGACAGTCATCTTTTGGCCATACATAAAAAAAGTATACTCTTCTGCAATGCAATACATTTGAATTTATGGTAACGTAAAAACATGTTGGGCAGTTTAATCATTAGGAGTTTAACAAATAATTGATTTATATTGATATATTGACCAAAAAAGTGCATGATCCGATGTATTGCGTTCACTTATTTTGGGCAATGTTTTTGAACGAGAAGTTGATTTTTTATATGACTCCATTGCTCTAAAAAATAAAAATTATAATATGTGATTTGAAATGTAACTGAAATTTTAAGGCATTAAAAATTATTGAATCATTTCGCTGAAATAATTGATGTAGAATTAAATCGCAAATACACTTCAGTTTACATCCCTAATAAAATTTCTTAGAAAATATTACATTGACAATGTGGTATAAGAGTGATGCTCTATAAGAAATTAAACATTTATTTGACAAATCTAACAAGCTGCTTGTTCGAGTGAATTGCCATTTGTTGCTGTTTGGTTATATTACTCATATAAGCAAGTGTTTTGAGTAGTGCTGTGTCTGTCTGTAGCACTTTTAGCAAAAGATGACTTTGTTTTTTCTCTTTACAACAACAGACTGAACTGAGGAAAGATGATGGAAGAGAGTGGAATAGAGACTACCCCACCAACCACTCCTCCACCTCCCCTTAGTGCAGCCGCCACAATCAGCCCCCCTCCTCTCACCGTGGGTAAGATCTGCATGGAGTTGGTTCATTTTGTCACTTTTTAAAGTTAATCTTTTCTTGAAAATGTAGTACATATATATATATAATAACATATACTGTTAAGAGAAGATATTGCCACAGTGGGAAAATGTGGTCGTCTGCTAGGCCAGTGCCAGATAAGGGCAGACTGAGTACCCATGGAAAGATTAAAAACACAGTGGGTGATATGACAATATATCTGAACACATTTGTTGTACCTTGCAAATAATTCAGCAAACTGATTTGTTTAAACGGGTCATATAAAGGAAAACAGTTGAAAAGGTTAAAAGGAGAGTTTTGTACACAGATCTGAAATGCATTGAGCCTCAAACACCATTGCTGCCTCCTTCAAACACAAATGCAAAACACAACTCTGAAATAGGCAAATCCATCAAACCACAAGTATTACGTAACAGTCTGACTCATTGTCCAGCCCACATACAGTGCCCTCCAGAATGTTTGGGACAAAGACACATTTTCTTAGATTTTCCCTTGTTTCATTCCTTCAATAGTGCAGGGATAATATACCTAGAATTCTTCTACCATTTAGAGTCTGTAGTTGCTTTTGCTCAACAAGTTAAACCTTAGGATTGTGTACTGGTGAGCTTTGCAATTGCAAAGAGACTACTAGGCCAAAGAAGACGTATACTGTTGATGAATTGTCAGTATGATAATAAAAAATCCTCAAACTCTTTCATGAGACAGATTTGTCTTACAGAGCTGCAGAAAACCAATTTGCGAAAAAGTATGGAAAAGAGCTTGGGGAATTCTGGAAAAAGGTGTTATAGACAGAAAAGACCAAGATTAATCTATCAGAGTGATGGTGAGAGGAAAGTGTGGAGATGAAAAGGAACTGCCTAAGATTCAAGGTGTACCAGCTCATCTGTTAAAAATGGTGGTGCACATCTTTATTACAACAAAAAAAATTTTAATGGGCAAGCCAGTGTCCTGATTTAAATCCAATTTAGCATTCCTTCCGTACGCTGAAGAAGAAACTTTCAGTCACTGCAATAAGCAGGAGTTGAATGTGGCTGCAGTTTAGGCTTGGCAGACAATTAGCAGAGAAAATTCTCAACACCAGGTGGTGTCTGGATCAGTCACTGCAATGCAAAAAAGTACTAAACCTCACAGCTTTGATGTGCCTACCATTACTTTGTCTCAAACATAACGGTGCCCTCAAATGAGGTGTGTGTCATGGGGCTGGTATAAAAAGTGTTTTAAAGTGTTTCTACATAGTGAAACAAAAATTTATGCAAATAACTTTAAAGTATCATATCTGAATTGTTCGATTTAAAGTTTCAAACTGAAGAGCAGAGAGATAATCAAATAAAAATGTGTTTGTACTCCATATATTATGGAGGCCACTGTGCTTACTGATTACTCACAGACACAAATGTCTTGTTCCAGGCTGTGCAGATGTCTGAAATTTTCATACCATTTCCACAGAGTTGAACTGTCAGCATGTGGCAGATTATGTCCCACTTTAGTTTAAATATTTTATTTTTGCCCATTTCACTCTAGATTGATTCTCAAACAATATCAAGCAGTTTTCACCAAACAGCATTTGGCCCTGAATGTTTTTTAAGGAAAAATGTTTTGCTAATTATGTTGTCATAATTTTAGACTTTGAGTATTATTTTATTGAAAATGTAATTATTTTCATATTGTTAAACTAAATAAAATAAACTCAGAAGCATTTAGTAACAATCTCTGAGAAACTGGCTGTTAGTGTAGTTTTCTTCCTTAGATTCAGGCTCAAACATATGAGTTTTTATGCATAAAGGCTCCATCTGTGTGGATCTTTTCTATTGCATTGCACAGTAATCCAGTCAGTCATAGCAGACTTCATTAAATATTCATAAGTGCTCTACATATGGTAAAACAGCCTGTTTTTTTTTCTATGGCCAAGTCATAAGTAAATGTGCTTGTGAAACTGATCTGGGGATCCCTCCCAACCAAATTAATAAGTTGTATGTTTGTTCAGACAATTAATAAATGTCTGCCTGATGTAGGGCAGGAGTATATATCAGTAGGAGGTGTTTGTCTTGATGCAAATGTGTCCAGTAATCATCTGACTAACTTTCAGAAGACCTTCACAGCAGCAATCCCTCTCAGGAATAAATGTAGCTTTGGGAGAAATATTCCCAGCTGATGTTTCAGTTTGGCACAAGCCTCAGCCACGGCATTGTTATTTACACCCACCATGTCATCTCAATGCCTGTAATAGCTATGTGTTATTGCCACTAGCCAGCTATTAATAAGATTCCTACCTCTCATGTTCTTTAGTGGACATTGTGTGAGATAACAGGAGAAAAGCTGTAGCTCAGTTTTATTTTAATAATTTTTGCCAGGCCATTGTGTCCCAGTACAACTAGAAAAATGGAAAAAGATAAAATTCTACTTTTCCTTAGGTTATTATTGCCTAGTGATTGATTATGGTTAAGTAATTAATAAGAAATTGTTGAGAAAGAGGAAGGATGAAAATGAAATGTGTAAATTGTTGCCACAAACATTAAGCATGGTTGCTTCATTTTACAGAACCTTTGTTAAATGGTGGTGCTTTAAAAATGTAGAAAAGTACTCTATACCAACAAAAATTATTCAATCATGAAGACTTTTGTGGCGTTTTTGCCACTTGTAAGATTTCCATAGTTACCAGATCGAGGGCTGAGAGCCAAAAGGGCGTAAGTGACATTTTAGTCAAAATTGAGTTATATATATATAATTGGAAAGCTCTTTGTGAGCTTTTTCTACTGAAAAAAATTACATTTTGAGTTATTAATCAAAAACCAAAGGTCTTAACTGTAAACACACTGAAGCATTTAGAGTCAGAAAGGCTGAAGAAATGTAGAAAAAATAT
>JBBIGC010000036.1:5159750-5176799 GCA_037576955.1 Lepidarchus adonis
ACCCATATTGCTCGTTTCACCCACGAAGATTCGACTGTGAGATCGGTTGTCAAATCAGGCTCCGCATATCGGTGCATCAAATCTTCGACTATTCTGGGACAGCCCTACAAATTATTACAGAAATCTTTTTTTGTTCTTCCTGGTATAAATTATGCCATACTGGTCTTTAGGTGTGGTTACCAACCCAATGATTCAACAGCCAATGATGTCAGGAGGATTAGATGTAGTCTCCCCAATTACCTTCCCAGAGGACCATGATGATCCCAGGGTTACACCAGACAATGGCTCTGGTGGAGGAATATGGGGCTTCATCAAGGTAATGGGTCTTTTTTTAGTAATGATAAACTACTCTCTGTCTAAACGCTTAAAAGGAAACAGAATCTTGCTCAGTAATCTAACTCCTATAGGTATATTCTTTATTATTTTGTAAATACTTTATTTTAAATGCTGTGTTCCACTGCTGTTTTCCTCACGTGACTAATGTAATTTCATTTTAGGGTGTAGCTGGAAACCCCATGGTGAAAACAGTCTTGGACAAGACCAAGCACTCTGTGGAGTCAATGATCACTACTCTAGATCCTGGAATGGCTCCATACATTAGTGAGTTATGTAAAATGAGTATAGTATATATTTTACAGTTGAGGTAATTCCTAAAATGTACATTAGAACAGTATAGTGTCCCAATTTTTTTTAAATCAGGTAAATTAAGGAAGTGTTTGTGTGGCTGTGACAGAATCGGGAGGTGATCTGGACATTGTGGTGACATCCGATAAAGAAGTTAAAGTAGGAGCAGTACGTGATGCCTTCCAGGAGATGTTTGGTATGGCCATGGTGACTGGAGAGGCAAGCCAATCCAACATTGCTCCTCAGCCAGTGGGCTATGCAGCAGGAGTGAAGGTGAAGTACTACTTCTGTGTAGTTTCAGATCTTTTTGAGCAGAAAAGCCATGATGTTAATTGCTACATTACAATATAGTTGTTTACAGTATTCAGTTTTAAAATCATTGGCAGTATAATTAGGGGAATGCTACAAGGCAAATTAAATGCCATGTCAAGGGGTCATGTCGTTAGTTTTGTCCATTGCTTAGAAATACTTAAGGGAAATAGACAGGATAATGTCTGCAATGTGGTGTTACTCATGTTTTTGTCCCCCTCTGTTGTATAACTGAATGGTAAATAAATGTGTGTATCTCCATCTGCAGGGGGCCCAGGAGCGCATCGACAGTCTACGGCGAGCTGCCGTAATCCATGAGAAACAGCCTGTGGTGTCTGTGGAGAATTTCATAGCTGAACTCTTTCCAGACAAGTAAGCGCAGGAAGAATGATCAAATCCTTCACAATTTTCCCTTTATATTGTGTGTGGGGTTCAGTTCAATTTAAATTGTTTTGTGTAGTTGGTTTGCTCTTCCTAGTGCCACTACTGCATGAACTCAAGGTGACCGTTAACAGACAAATTTACTGTCAACATAGTGGAAAGTGTATTTATCTCCACGTTTACTTACAAAGGCATTAAAATTCAGGTCTGTTATTACTTGAAAAATAGTTTAGTGTCTTAAAATCTTAGCCTTGGTTTATATGACATAACTTGTACAATGTCCAAGAATCTGACACCATGTTTAGCTGGAGGACACGGGGGAAGGTTGTAGGATGAATGTCTAGTGTCTGAGGAGGTGGTGGTGGTGCTGTAGCTCTGAAGTGTTGTAAGAATACTAATGCAAGTTCTAGGGCTGCAAGTGGCATTAAAAAGAGATGCAGTAAGCAAGGTGAGATCAGCCACCCTGATGTGGCCTGATCTGGCCTCTTATCTCCAGAGAACAGAATCCCACTGTTTACTGGAACAGCACCACACAGATTCACCATGTGCTTGTTAAATCAAGGCTAGGGCTCATGAATTGGAGAAAGCCTATGGGACTATGGCTGTACGTGTTTCTCCAACTCCAATTACTGCTGCTGTGTGACGTTGAATGGACACAGGGGCCAGGGGCCTGGCCAACAATCATCTCCTTTTGTGTTTGTCAATGCAGCTTAAAGGCAGGATGCAAGCAAATAGCTGTATATAGCATCTGCACTTGGTAGTTTGGGCTACTTCTGTGGTACCACCCTAGTATTTTTTCATAATTGTGTTCTTGCTCCATATGAACATCTTTTACTCTGCTCTCATTCTCATTACTTTGGGTATAAGTGTTTTTGTTTGCCCTAGGGTATTATGATTCCCATATTTTTATATAATTGCTATGTTCTCTACTAGGTGGTTTGACATTGGCTGTGTAATTCTGGATGACCCCGGCAATGGCATTCACATTGAGACTTTCACACAGGCTACTCCTGTGGCTCTGGAACATGTACAACAGGTAAGAGGAGTTACTCATGCTTGGCCCTTCCTAATTAAACCGTACCTTATCCTAAAGTTGACACAGTTCAAATATGTTCAATTGCACTGCCACAGATATCACAGTTGAGTAATGATGTGGTCAGAGCTGTCTCTCTGATAGCTCTGCTTAAGTAGGTATTGTAGCCTTGTTTCAAGCAGTTTTTTTTAATCTGCCTGCCAACCCACCCAGTGACTCAGCAATTAAAAAGCATGTTGCCTCGTCAGACTCTCAGATCTATTTGACAGCAGGAGTATTGAGAGATTAATTACTATATCATAGCTGAATCTTTTGGGCAAAATTTTTTTTATAAGGAGTGGATGTCCCGTTTTTGCTTTCAATTCATGTTAGTTTGTCATTGTTATGGTTTTTGTAATTTATGCATTGATTTCTCCAAGCTGTATGAAGCAATCAAACTTAAAAGATTAGAATTTAAAATACACAGACTGTGATGAAATCATCAGCATGTTTGCATCAACGCAGTTTAGCTCTGACACCAATGTAATGCTGAAATTTTCCCATTTTCAAGTTGGTCAACTGTTAGCGTCATAAAAATGCAAGAGACAATGATCCGATTTTTTTTTCTTACCTTAAATTTTGCTGTAATGCAGTATAGTTTTTTACTTGTGTCTGTGTTCAGTTTGAAGTATGATGAAATTTAAAAATTACATTTTCATGAACTCTCAAATGTAAAAAGATTATCATTTAAACATTTTCTTATTAAAGGTTTAATTCAGCAATGTAGTCAGAAGCAAAAGCAACTTCTTTGAAAAAACATCACGCACAGTAAAGTAACTTTTTTCATGTACAAGTTTGATCGATACATTGGATCATGCCCTTTTTTGGGTGATGCATCTGTGCAGATAGAGTAATAACACCACTCGAACATACATTTAGAGATTTAAAGATGAAGATAAAATATGTTCATGAAGTCAAAAACATGAGAAATATTACAAAAATAAAACCTGTAATAAAGACAAATTGGCTAATTTAATTATAATACACCAATTGACTAGTTATTTGATTATATTGGCGCCTGGCAGTAGGATATATTAGGCAGCAAATCGTCTTGAAGTTGTGCTGGAAACTGGAAAAATGGGCATGAGATCTGAGCCACTTTGCCAGGGGCCTTATTGCAATGGCAGGGAGACTTGGAGCACCCACAACAGCAGGTCTTTTTGTGTGTTGCAGTTATGCAGTAGATAGCACTTGCCAAAAGTGATTAAAGGAAGTACAACTTGTGAGCCAGTAATCGGGTCAAGGGGACCCAAGGCTCATTAGTGCATGTGGGGAGGGAAGTCTGGCCCATCTGGTCCTATCCCACAGTTTAGCTACTGTGGTTTATGTTAATTTATTTTATCAGTTATTGCTGTTTTGTCTTTTTCAGTAAACCAACTTAATTACCTAATCTGAATATAATTTTTTTATTGTCCATTTTAAAATGCTGGATGAAAAAAATGGTGGTTGTAAAATGATGTCTTGTGTCCGTTTCTTATGATCGTCTAGGCCCAGTCTCTCACGCCTCCCGATTACAGTCTGCGCTGGTCTGGCCTGCTGGTAACCATAGGAGAGGTATTGGAGAGGAACATACCAAATGTTAGCCGTACTGATTGGCACCAGGCCTTCACTGGCATGTCCCGCCGACAAATGATCTACAGTGCTGCCAAGGCTCTGGCTGGCACATACAAATTGCAGCTACCCCCCAGGACGGTATGAGCTCCTAAACACTCCTTTAAAAGCAGAATCACTGTCCATCAGAATGGCACATCAGCCAATAGGAGCCCACGTCCCACCTGTGCAACAGAGGGACATGTCAAGTGTTTCAAAACACATGGTCATTCTGGTGTTTTACACTTTACTGACTGAACAAAAAATGCCAGAAGATAAATCACTACTATTTAATTGCCTACTGTCATTACTATATCTTTAAAGTTTGTGTCGATTCGGTTGTCCTTTCATGTCTAAAAACAAGTTATGCTAAAACCATATTTCAGCAAGACTACCTTGAAAGTTGTCTTGGGTATTTAGAAGTTACCACAAGAGGGCTATATTGAGTAAGGGTAGAGAATTTGAAGAGGAGCAGAACTTATTTCCACCTTAGACCAAGCTGAGCCCATTGCACAAAGGGGTGTACTGTCCGGAAATAACCAACATATAAATCCAGGTACCAAGTAAAGAGTACTAGTAGCATTTATTAGTATGTCATGGCCCATTTTATTGTATCAGCATCATAATATTGCTGCTTATTATATGTATAAAGTTGAAGAAAAATGATGGAACAGAATAATGATACAGTGCCAGATTTGTTAGCTTAATATTTGGTGTAAAATAATTTATTCAAGTCGTTAATTACTGATGTCATCCTGCCTTGATGTGGGTCATGCAGAATCCTGTTTTGATCAGAATTAGTTTGCACACACAAGGAGTTTGTTTATGAATATATGCATAGATGACAAACAATAGACAATGTGACACGATATACAAAAATTATACTTTTTAAATGGTAGAAATTAACTTTTTGTTGTGCATACTATTCATCTCATGGTCAGTGTCAATCTTTGGTGTGGAGTTTGTCTGTCAGACATGTTTTTGAGTGAGAACTTTTTGGTGGTTGATTATATTGGGTCAAATAGAGATGATTGCTCCTCATGCACAGAAGTTTTTTAAGTTGTCATAGTATTAATACAATACTATTCAAATATTATTAAATAATGCATTAATAACATTAATATTTTTGTTTTTATATGTATGAAAGTTTGGCCATATCTGCATTATTCTACACATTTGATCCCTGTTCATAGTAAAATGACATTTTCACTGCAGAGGCAAAATCCCTCAGGGAGAGAAGAGGCCTGGCCGCCCCTATAGAATAAAAAATGACCTTTAACTTTTGTAAAAGTTTGTGTTCAGTCGGTCCTCTTAGGTTTATTGTAGATTGTTTGTAACCCTTAAAGCAGTTTGTGCCGTGTAAATAGAGTAAATATGTGGTATTCTGTTACCAAAGGACATGTATGCAGCCTGAGTGCAAGAGCTTTCCAAGAAGGAGAAATGCTTTTACTTTTTGTTTTAACAAAGACTTGGAAACTTCTGCCTGTATTGCTGCTTGGTTGTTATGACTGTATAAAAAAAATCTAAATCTGACTAGAATCATTGTATTCTAGCTTGAAGAGTGCATAACGTTTGGACAAACAGCAAGCCTTAAAGTCTAATGGCTGAAAATATTGTACTTGGTCAAGGTTTATAATTATAATTAAATATCTGGCATTGTTTCTTTTATGTAATCTAAACATTTGTCTTGTTCGCAAATGTCGTGTTGTTTTTTGTTTTTCTAAACAGAGTTCCTCTCAGCTAGTGATGGAGCCAAATTTGAAACTTGCAATTTTGATAACTATGAATATGTTGTCATTGTCCAGGCAAATGGTCAGCACACTTTGAAAGTAACCGATATGTGACCACAATCTACCAGTGTTACCTTAATGTATAAAATTCAGCTCAACTCAGAAATCAAATGGTTAAATAGACCCCGCCTCCCGCGTGTCAAGTGTTTCAGCTTATTGTCTCAGAGTGATACGGAACCGTACAAACCCAAAGAACTGTGCATGATCTCTGAGAATATTGACCTATAACATGATGTGTGTATTTCTGTACTGTTATCATGGTCAGGCATGGACAGCAAGGTGTGTGTTGTAAATGAAGAGATTTAAGATGTAGCATTGGCTCAGACCATCATAGAGGGAAAAACAGAAACTGCCTTTATAATAATGTAACGCGTTTGTATTGAAGCAGATATGGATGTTTGTCTTTGGAACTCTATGAAATTGTAGTTCCTAAAGGTGCCTTCTGCCAGCAGAAGAGTAAAGTCATTTTTGGTATTTCTGTCTTTTGTGATTATTTTTCTTAAATGTCAGTACGCATGCCAAACCACTTTAAAAAAAACAAACATTTTTAACATTTTGAAAGTAATTAGGAAGCAAAAATGTGAATACACCATTATGGATTTTAGGCCCAAAATTGTGTAGGTCTCCATTTGTCATCAAAACAACTCTTGACCATTTGAAACATGGGCTCCACAAATCCTCTGAAGGTGTGCCATGGTACCCTCGCCAAAGTGTTGGCAGCAAATCCTTCAAATCCTGTAAGCTGAGCGATGGGGACTCCATGGATCGAACATCCCATACCTGCTCAATCACTCGAAGATCTTGGGATATTGTAGGCCAAGCCAACACCTTGAAACCGTCATGTTCCTCAAACTATTACTGGAATTGAGCCGTACCATTGGGCCGTGTGCTTGTTTTTGCCCTCCTGCATATACATCTTATGCTTTGGATACCCATAATACCCGTCACTAACTACTAATTGTGTACTTGGAAATAAAAATGACCCCTCAAATCTTTTTGAAAACCTATGACAAGGGCATTGTAATGGCCGGAGGACTGGATACCCATACGTGTCTTTTTCGGAAACCAGCACTACATAAGTTACATAAAGTATATTTAAAGCAATTTAAAAAGATAATCCCGTCACAGGTTTTTGGCCAAATGCATAATTTAACCTGAAATGGAGGTTGCAATTCTTACCACATTCTGACACACCTATCTCAACGAATTAACTTCCTGCTCCTGAACTGGATCAGATGGAGGTTGAAACAAAACTTTGTGGTTATGACATTAAAGGAATTGTTTAGCAATTAATGAAATTTCCACAATGTTCCCCACGTGTCCAATATGGTTGATCAGCCCATACATGGTTGGAGTCCAAAATCTGTATCTGTGTGAGGCTACAATTGCAATCAGATGCTAACAGTCGATATACAGTGCCAAAGTTCCAAACATGAGCTCAGTAATGAGTAGCTCCACCATTATGGTTGATCACTTCATGTTTAATGCAGGTGTTTCCATGAGGTGAGTGGGAACATTTCTCCAAGTGGTGAAGACGCTGCACGAAGGGCATCTACTGTCTGGAACTGTTGTCCATTGTTGTAAACTTCCCTTGCCATCCATCCCCAAAGGTTCTCAATTGGATTTAGATCAGGGGAACATGCAGGATGATCCAAAAGAGTGATGTTATTCTCCTGGAAGAAGTCCCTTGTCCTGTGGGCATTGTGTACTGTAGTGTTACCACACAGATGAGGGACCTCAGTCATGAGGGATGTTTTCTGCAACATCCGGACAGAGCCAGCGGCCGTTTGATGCCCCTGCACCTCCTGAAGCTCCGTTGTTCCACTGAAGGAAAAAACACCCAGTCCATTATGGTGCCCCCTCCACTGTGGCACGTAGAAAACATCTCAGGTGGGATCTGCTTGTCATGCCAGTAACATTCGAAACCATCAGGAGCATGAAGGTTACATTTTTTCTCATCCGAGAATAAAATTTCCTTACACCTTTCACTGTCCCATGTTTACTGCTCTCTTTCAAAGTCCAGATGGCCAGTTCTGTGGTCTTCTAGGAGACAAGGCCTTTAAAGATGTTTTTGAAGCCCTTCAGTCTCAGATGTCGTCTGATGGTTATGGGGCTGCAGTCAGCACCAGTAACGACCTCAATTTGGGTCGAGGATCGTCCTGTGTCTTGACGGACAGACAATTGCATCCTCCGGCTCAATGCTGGTGAAATTTTTTGGGGTTTTCCACTTGATGTTTTGTTCCATAACACTCAGGATCATTTAAGAAATTCCAAATGACTGTGTTACTGCATCTCACCTCAGCAGTGATGGAGCTGAGAGAGACCTGCTTATGCAGCTCAACAACCCAACCACGTTCAAAAAATGGCTTTTTCATCATGACGCTGTGAACCTGACAGAAAATGGCAATGAATCAGCATTTTTTCACAGATTTGGTCTTTTAAAGGCATGTGGTCCTAAGATTTTTATCAGCCGTAAAACAGCCTGTTTCAGTTTAAGTGTTGTTTTGAATAAACTGCTCAAAAAATGTTTGTCTCACTCTCATTTCTTCTTGTAGAATGTTGAAGCTCTACTTGAAACCTTGTTAAGATCCAATCATGCAACATATGATTTTTTGCCATTTGTCAAGTGGTCTTAAACTTTTGATTGGTACTGTACTATCCCTAAATCTTGCTCTGGAAAACAAGTCTTAACAAAATAAGGTTAAGAGAATATATTTGGATTCCAAACATGTTTTGGCTGCTCTACTGCATTTGGAGTAAATGCAAATCTGAGCCAAACTTTTTACAAAAAATTATTTTTAGTTAAGAAAAATGTTTTCTTCTATAAAAAATTTGTTTCGAAGATGGGAGGTGTTGTTTGTGGTAGTTCACTGTTGCGTTGACCCACAATGGCTCTTACTGCTGTCTGAAAAGTGAGACACTGTAACTGCCCAGGACAATTATGGGCTCCGGAGATACAATTAACCTATAATTTTCTGCTGGGAGACACTGTTTGCATATCAGATAGATGGATCTCATCATGATATGTGAAGTGTGCCATTAAGAATTCAGTCCCTCTCCTCTTGATCTCCCTCTAGGGCTTGGCCTCAGTAACAAGCAACACTGAAAGAGAAGGTGGAAAGGGTCGATATCATCTAATGTATTCTACTGGCCCATATGTTAATTGAATGTATTTCACCAATTAGATGTAATTGGAGACCTGAACACTGAAAACACAGAAACGTACATATTCTGCATTAGCACAGGTCCATGTAATAGGACGTTTCTTCCCTGAAGGAGGACGAAGTCCCACTTGAGGCTCTTACACTGGAAGGAGGGTAGAACAGTGTGACCTAGCTGGAAGCAGAAGTACAGGGGTTAAAATGAGAGACTGTCATGGATCATCATAAAGCAACTGATGGGTGAACTTTACACTGCAAAAAATTATTTTCTAACTTAGCAGTTTTGTCCTGTTTATAATCCTATCCTTAATGAGATATAATCTCAGTCAGAAGTTTTAAGCATCGCTTAATTTTCTCATGCCATTTTTGGTAAA
Organism: Lepidarchus adonis; assembly: GCA_037576955.1. Classification (NCBI taxonomy): domain Eukaryota; kingdom Metazoa; phylum Chordata; class Actinopteri; order Characiformes; family Lepidarchidae; genus Lepidarchus; species Lepidarchus adonis. The sequence goes on from JBBIGC010000036.1 coordinate 5,169,052, forward strand.
CTTGATTTAAGATGTTTTACATATTTGAACTGGAAACAAGACAAAATTACTTAATTGTAAGATTTAATCATTAAGATTATTTTTCTTACCCCATTGGCAGATAATTTAGCTTGTTTTAAGCAAACAATCACTTAATTTTGAGTTATTTGTTCAGAAAACAAGACATAATTTCTTATGCTATTACATGTGTCTAGTAAATGTATCTTGATTTAAGATTTTTTAGAAATTTGTATTGAAAACAGGACAAAACTGCTAAGTTAGAAAATCATTTTTTGCAGTGTATAACCTGCTTTTATCCCACTGGCAAGTTTGTCAAGCTCACCTACTGTAGCATTTATACTGCTCATCTATAACAGTAAAACTACTGGTTGCTGGACAGTCCTGAAATTCAGATGGATGTTATTTTGACACACATCAGCTACCAAAACATTGCTGCAGACTATCTGCACATCTCTTTATGGTGGTGGTGTTCCTAAATTGTAACGGCCTCTATCAGCATGAGAATGCACCCTGTTATACTGCATCAGGAGCGGTTTAAGGAACCTGACAAAGGGTTCAAGGTGTTTGCTTGGCCACCATGATCTCCAGCTGATTTAGCATGTGTGGAATATACTGGACGAGCTAGTTCCATCAATGGAGGCCTCACCTCTCTACAGGAGTTAACGGATCTGGTGTTAAGGCCGTGGTTCAGCTCTCTATCTGATCAAGAACCTGTCAGATGTTCTGGTCAAACTAGTCTGATCCATGGAGGCCCCACTTCATAGCTCAAACAATCCGCTGCTAATGTCTTGGTGCCAAATACCACAGCAAACCTTCAGACATCTTGAGCCCATGCTGCGACAGATGGTTATTTTGTGGGTTTACAATTACAGGGGGTCCTCAACTTACGACAGGGTTCGGTTCCTCACCATCCAATTTTGATGCAAGTCGAAACCCCTAACAATTTCCCCCTTGGGCCATTCCTCTGTCAGTCCACCAGAGGGAGACATTTACCCACCTGAGGCTCTGTATTGCATTTTTTGAGTGTTTTATTAAAGGTGCTTTTTACTTTTCACATATCTAATCTTGTTTTTATTCATCTCTGGAACAGGAAGTGATTTAATTGCATGTAAACAAGAAAAATTCACCTTGATTTATTAATTAAACAAAAGAGTAGCTCCACTGTTGTTTATCACTTAAAAAATTTGTTGCAGCGTTCTTGATGCAAGCTTTTCCATGAGGTGAGTGGGAACATTTCTCCAAGTGGTGAAGATGCTGCATATCTACTGTCTAAAATTGTTGTCCAGTCCTTCTCTTGCCATCCATTCCCAAAGGTGGAAGAAGTCCCTTGTCCTGTGGGCATTGTGTACTGTAGTGTTGTCCTGCTGAAAAATGCAGTCGTTACCACACAAAAATGTGTACAGGTTGTCCTCAACTTTTGACTGGGTTCTGTTCTTCTCTGATCTGAATTATTGTTGAGGACAGTTCAGCAAATGCTAGATATTGATGGGGACACGCAATTCTGCACACTTGGATTACTGAGTCTTTTTATAGGAGCTCTCTAGCGATGTGTGTTTACTCACATTGATGGGTCGCTGGTATCATGGCTGGGGCGTCAGTTAAGCTTTTTTTGCATCTACAAAGGTTATCTTCAGCTTGCACTCAAGTCTCCTGCACCCAATCTTTTGGAAAGCTCTTCTTCAGCTTTCACCCAAGTTTCTTCCAAGTTGAGCAGTAACCCAGAGGAGAGAAAAAGTAGCGACTCATTCATTCACAAATTAATTTAAATATTGATATTGCCATTGACAATATATCACCATATCGATATTTTGGCCCACCCCTAGTCTACTGTGTATTCCTCTATCAGTCCACTAGAGGGAGACACTCTGTATTGCATTTTTTGAGCGTTTTATTAAAGGTACTTTAACTTTTCACACCATTAAAAAAACAATGGGTTTTTGGCAGCATCATAACCACAAATGTTCATAAGTCAAGTATGTAGTATGTCGTGGACCCCCTGTATTCTAACTGAGGAAAAAGTTAAGACACCCTACCCTCTAATAGCTAATGTTACGGCTGAAATAATCGCAGTGAGACACTTCTTGTAGCTATCTACTGTACCAGTCTCTGACATCGGTCTGAGGAAAGTTTGCCCCATTCCTCAATGCAGAATACTTTAATCTGTGAGATGTTTAAGGGGTTTCTTGCATGTACAGCCTGTTTCAAGTCACCCCACAAGGACAATGGCCCATGTTTTGTTTTGTCACTTTAATGTTCTTACAGATGGTCTCACATGTTCCTCGAGCACCCTCTGATACGCGGCAGAATTCATGGTGGATTTTATGATGGTGAGCTGGCCAGGTCCTACTGCTGCAAAGCATCCCCACACCATGGCACTTCCATCGCCATGCTTCGCAGTTAATATGAGGTTCTTTTCCTGTAATGTTTAATTTGGTTTACGCCGGACATGTCGCCTGTTCTGATGTCCAAATAATGAAATTAATATGTCCAAAGAACATTATTCCAGAAGTCCTGACCTTTGTCTACGTTCTCTCTGGCAAACTTCAGCCTGGTCTTAATGTTTCTCTAAGAGAGCAAAGGTTTTTTCCTTGCACAGCAAGTTAAAGTTGTGCTATTTCTGATTGTAGAGGTTTTAATTAAACCATTTTAATTAGGAATAAAGGTGGGGGTGTCCCAAGTTATTCCTCACCAGAAATTACATTTTACAGATTTTGAAAAGTCTTTTCTTCAGTTTCAATTGTTTAATAGTATTACTTGAATTTCCCTGTATTGTTAAATTTGACATATGGCTAATAATAATAATGTTACTCAAACACACAGGCTTTCATAGGGTTTTCTGATTTTTTCACATTACTCCACAAAACAGACCCTATGTAGACACCCCAGTCCTACTGTAAACAGCTTTCTCTCAGCATTCACTTCACATGTGTGGGAAAGATCATTCTTAACACTCCTCCTTCCTCCTGTCCAACTTCTCTTTAAACAGGCAGCTCTACCTCCTGTTTAATGTGGCCAAATATTGGCGACCCACCCCCTCCCCATCTCCTCCCTGTTTACTGGTCCTCTCTCTGTACTTCACAGGGGTCCGGCATCCCAGCACTGAATAGACCTTCTTTCCCCCGCTAAAGCATTTATAATCCAGAAGAACTAGGCTTGTGACAGTGCTGTGTTATTAGGACATTTATCATCACCAAGACCTAGTAAACAAAATTAATAATAATAAAAAAATGTAATAGAAAACTGAAGTGTGCTTTCTGTTTCTGCATTGTATCTTCACAGCTGAGGCTAGGGAACAGAAAAGGGTGGAAATGGGAGTGTCCCAGTTGGTTTCTTTGACCTAAATCCAACAAATATTTTCAGGTGTGGTTTAAAGATCATTCTTCATCTACATTAGCTTTTAAAATTTTCATACAAGAGTGATTCTGAGCAATTTGTTGAGACCAGTCAATGCTCTTTAACTTGCCAAGGCCATCTTCATTTCATTAAAAGAAACCATCTTAAGTCATCAATTTATAAAAATGAGCAGTTTGTATTTTTAGCCGCATTGCCAGCCATTTTAATCACAGCCAATAGCCCATGTGATCAAAGTATCCTTGCGAACTGAGGAGCAAAGCACATTAAAGACTCACGGAGGAAGTTATCAGGCAATTCATTAGGTGACAAAGAATCTTTCTAGAAGAAAAGAGGTTTGAAGAAATCTATCAAGAATAATTGCATGGGTGCGATTGCCAGCCTCTTATAAAGATCTGTAGATCTGACACGTTCCTGCTCATGCCAGAAACAATAATTTCCCATTCCGCCATGCAAGAGCAAACCCCGTCTCGATTCTGAAACCAATTACTGGGTCTAGGTCATCCTGCCATTATTTGAGCTACAACTACGTAATGGTTAAAAGGTGGAGATCTGAAATAAGAAACTTTAGCAAAAAGTAGCTTCTTAAACTAATTAATTATGCAAGAGTTTCCTAGTTTCTTACACTAACACTCAATAGTTCAAGTTCAAGTTTATTGTCATGTGCATGTTAACTGGGTTGACCATACAATGAAATGTGCTGGACAAGTAGGACCAGTAAACTCAGCATATGGACAGAAAACCAAACAAGCAACAAACAAAAGCAAAGAATGTAATAGTAAATTATATAAATCTAGTATGTACAAAAGAAAAAAAATAATTAAAAAAAATATTAAAAAAAAAATAAAAATATAAGAATATGTACAATGTTAAGGTTCAATGTTCAAAAGTGTAAAAAGTATAAAAAAAAAAGTATAAAAATAGTTTAGACACCTAACCTAATATCTGAATCCTTTTCATGATGATAGAAATGTTGACATAGATACCATCAAGACTATATTTTTATATATTATAAATAATATATTATATATATATTATATAATATCAATTATAATATATTTAACAGTGAATGTATATGCAAACTTATTTTCTAACAACAAGTGCAGTGGGACCTCCAGCAACCAGCAGAATATCTCGCAGAACCTGATGAAAAGAAAATATGATTCATTGGACCATGCCAGGTCCTGGGTTCGAACCCGGGTCAGTCATGGGTGTCTTTCTGTGTGGAGTTTGCTCTTTCAGGTGCTTCCTGGGTTTTATTCCACTGTCCAAATGCTTGTGGTATTGGGGGATTGGCAATTGTCTCTGTGCTGCCCTATGATGGGTTAGCCTCCTGTCCAGAGTGTACCTCGGCCTGTAGTCAGTTGGGATCAGGTATAGCTTCCCCACTGCCCAAAAATGGATGGACGCCATCTTCTTCCATTACTCCATGGTCCATTTCTTCTGCTCAAATACCCATTATAGGTGCTTCTATGACCTTTGATTTTTTCAACAATTTGCAATACAAAAGTTATTTTGTGGAGCTGGACTAGATGGGCATCAATGAGTCTTGGGTGCCCATGATCTTGTGTCTTTTTCCCTGGTCGTCTTTTCTTTCTTTTGGTAAAAATTAACAATGGCATATTAGAAACAAGACCTACAAGACCTATTTTTTTTTCTATATGTCAACTTTTACATCAAGAACTGACAATATTATAGATTACACACAATATATTATGATAATTATTATTATTATTATTAATCATCATCTTTTTCATTTCTTTATTGAAACATTTGAAGCAGACTGCATTGGGGTTCTGAAGGACTTCTGTACTGATTAAACTGAAGGACTTCTGCAGAGTTCTTCAGCCCAGCTCTTATATAAGATACATCAAATCACACAAATGGAGATCCTGTCATTTCTAAAACTCTTTTTTGTGACCTTTTTGAGAAATGTCAAAGCTGAGTATTGCACTGCAGACAAAGACCCTGAGAGAAAACCCACTCATACATTTTGTTGAAGGGTTTAAGGACATTTACAGAACCTTCATACATAGCCTGGTGGCCTCAATTCACTTACTCAGGATGCAGTACAACAGGATGATACATGGAGACACATGGCTGAGAGGTAGCTACAGCATCCTTAGCTTTTAAACCAGCAGCTCAAAGACTCTCAAAGTCACATGAGCTTTAAAGACTTTAACTTACAAAATACAGGCTGCAGTCGCAATGAAACTGGAGAACCAGGCTGTGCTAAGAGGTCATACACACAATGAGAATTCAATGGGGTCAAGAGCATCAGCTACTGCTTCTTCTGAAATTATGTTCAGAGATTATTAGATTACACCTTCTGTGAAACAAATACATATAAATACTGAAATTAATGTATAGATTTTCATATGGACTCATCAACCACTTAAGTACATTTCCTAATCCTAATGCCTAAATGCATTGAGATGCTGCCATGTGATTGGTTTATAAGCCATTTGTATTAACAAACCTAATAAATTGATCAGTGATTGTACGTAATGATACAGATGTACTGTGCAGTTTTTTTTCGAGGCTCTGAAGAAATAAAAATAATCTGACAGATCCCATGGCTTGTTTAAAGTTATCTTTACACTAGGCTGGATATAATAATACCACTTAGTTTTTTGATTCAAGACTAAGGTGGCATGAGCAGAATAATACTTTTCTGGCTTTGAATAGTTATCAGTACGGTTGTGTGAAAAAAAGTAACTCTTTGTACCTATATTGTAATTGCTGATTGTTTTCAACAAATATTACACAAGCAAATTTTTTACTATATTAAATACAGCACCTACACTACTGAAAGTCTTGAACAAATACACAAGGAAAATTAGTTTATTTCATTATTTATTGAACAATAAAATCAACTAATATTATATTCTTCTTCATAGAAAGTAAGTACCTCCTTGAACTCAGAAGCTAAACTCTGAACAATTTTTTAAACTTATTTTGCACAATCATTCATCAGTTTCTGACACTGGATAAAGATAAAGATAAAAATAAAGATTCTTTATTGTCATTGTAACAGAGTACAATGAAATTTGTGTGGAATCTCTCTCTCAGCAGCAGAATAAGTGTACATACACAAAAAAAAACACAATAGAAAAAAAAATAGACATAAGGTGCAAGTACAAGTACAGTATGATAATTTAAATAATTTAATTTTAAATTATTTAGTACTGGAATTTAAATGATTTAGTACTCTTCTCTGCAAAAATCCTTCACCTGAGTTCGAGATGTGGGAGGGTCTTCTTGCATGAACCACCCTTTTTAAATCTTAGACGTTTCAGTGTGGTTAATTTTTTTTTTAAATCCTAAATTTTTTTTTTTTCTTTTTGAGCCATTACTTAGTTGAGCAGAGTCCTGTAATGCTTCAGATTATAATCCTGTTGAAAGGTCCACCTCTGGGAAAACTTCACCTTTTAAACAAATGGTCTCAAATTGTTCTCATATCGCTCTTTGGTGCCAAAAAGCCAAGGCAGCATAAAACCCTAAACCTTGAACGTTTCCACCACCATCCTGAAAAACATTAACATCCAAAACCTTGGAAATAGGGTGGAGGTCACCTTACCGCAAGAAGGTCCTGAGTTTGATAGTGGCTACTCTAGTACTGACCATAGGTTTGAGTGTGTGTGTGTGTGTGACTGGTTATCTGTCACTGTGTTCCCCTGTGATTGGCCTCCTGTCCATGGAGTGCCCTGCCCTGGCCCATAGTCAGCTGGGATTGGTTCCAGCTTCCCTACACCCCCAAAATGGAAAAGCAGTTTGGACAATCGGTGGATGGCCTTAGAAAGTTCTGTAAGTCTTGGCATGACGTCAGGTTTTAATAACCTTCACCTGCAGCTAATCTGAAACACCTGATTCTAGCTTGAAGGTTTAATAATTGTAAGGGTGCTTGTATTTATTTGAGTTATTATTATTACAGAAGCAGTAGTGAGGGTCATGTGCAGGCTCAGTCATAGCTAAAGAGAGGACAGGACTTTTTGGAGCTACAGGCCCGTGTGAATTTGCAAAGGATCACCATGAATGTAGTGGCAGAAGCCACGCCCACTCTCAGAACTCAATTCTACAATAAATAGGTTTCTATTTAGGTTTTTAGGAGTTTCTGAGGCTCCTAAAGTTCTCAGTTTTAATATAGATTTTAGCAAATAATTTACTTTAAATCATAATCATGAACCATAAATTTATTTCAGCTCAGATCCCAGAACATTAAAATGAGTGAATAAACAATGAGCAACTATAAATTCTGATATTAACCATGTATATTTATGCAAATTTTCCAAATTTGCCTTTTTGTGTGTGTAAAACCCAGTAAAGGCAGAAATATACTTGCTGTTAACTACGTACGTATGTACGTACGTAGAGCTGCGGTCCGTATTCTGCGTTCC
>JBBIGC010000036.1:5176899-5187072 GCA_037576955.1 Lepidarchus adonis
TTCTAACGAAAACATAGGCGGGTCAAAACATTAACCCATTAACAAATCCATGAGCGTGCGTATGGATTATGAATCTGTGGATACGGATTCAAAAACCGAACGTTCGGTTTATAAAATTTGAGCGCACGGATTGGAAATTCGTGGGTACGGTTTGTAAACCGAGGGAACGGATTGCGAATCCGTCGCCACTGATTGTTTTTTTTCCCCTGCAGGTGACGCTGCGGGCTCCGTAGATAAATAATATATTTTGGTCTTTTTTTAAAAAATATAAACACAGTTTCTCTAGGAAATGAAAAAAATGCACAATATCTTCAGCAAACATTGATGCATAGTTACTTTTTATGTCATAAATTGAACAAAGATATACATAAAAATAAAAGCATTATTGTGGCACTCTGCCAAAGGTTGGTCACCCTACATAATCAGTATTTAATAGCACCTCCTCTGGCAGCTTGCAAGTGCTTTTTATAGCAGCTAAGTCTCTGGATTTTCTCCCATTCTTCCTTGCAAAAGGCTTTTAATTATGTGATATTCTTTGGTCGTCTTGCATGTACAGTTCTTTTAAGATCTACCCACAAATTTTCAATGATGTTTAAATCAGGAGACTGTGATGGCCATTTTAAAACCTTCAGCTTGCGTCTCTTGAGGTCGTCCATGGCAGATTCCGAGGTCTGTTTAGGATCATTGTCCTGTTGGAGAAACTATTCTCTTTTCAGCTTCAGCTTTTTTTTTTTTACAGATGGTGTGTTTGCTGGTATTTAGTGGAATCCATTCTTCCCTCCATCCATGCAATGTTTCCTGTGCCACTGGCTGCAACACAACCCCAAAGCACACATCAGGCTTCTGTAGATGTTCGGTTGCATACTTCTGACGTTGGATTTTATGATGGAGACATGGTTAAGGTTTTATTCTGCTGACTCTTCCATGAAGGTCTTGTCTGTGCATTGCTGCACAGTGAAACAATGCACCACCACTCCTGAGTCTGCGAAATCTTCCTGCAGGTTTTTTGCAGTCAAATGGAGAGTCAAACAAGCAGTTCTCTCCAAGAGTTTTCTTGGTCTTCTAGATCTCATCTTGACCTCCACAATTCCCCAGAAGTACCATCTCCTAATAGCATTTCTCACTATGGAAATTGCAAGCTGACAACACTTTTCTATCTTCTTGAAGCCTTCTCCTGCATTGTTCAATCAATGTTTGCCGAAAATATTGTGTATTTTTTCCATGTGTTAACATCCTGTGAGTTACAAAATCACCTAAATCTGTGCCCAAACATTTGCATAAGACTTTATATCTTATTGTTCAGAGTCTATTTTTATTTTCCCTGTTCTTGTCATTTTTCAAAAAAAATTCTGATTAATGGCTCAATTTATCAGATAATAATAATAATAATAATAATAATAATAATAATAATAATAATATAAATAACTGCTATTAGTAATGTAATCAATAGTTACAGCCCTAAAATACAAATGCCATCCATTAATGTCGGTAGCATCCTTGCTCTCCACCCTTGAGGATGAGAAACTGAAGTTAATTTGTCAGGGGACGTACACTAATGCACACACCTTCTCGCCTATTTGTTGAGGTGAACCTGAAGGACGTGATGGTCATTCATCGTCATGGTTGCGCATGGCTGGGGCTCAGCACTACAACACAGGTGTCACAATTGCTGCAAAACATGAAATCTAGAGGGTTGAGTTTTCATACATAAAAAGACGGGTCTGGAAGTCAAATGACACTCTTTTAACAATAGCTTTAATGTGTCTGTTAAGTCGTCATATTCTGCAGTGATACTAGGTTGCACATTTAGTGCTGGTGTGATTTTAAAGTGCATGATTATAGATATGTAAATGCTTTACAGCAGATGTTCAGAGGTTTGCAGGTGCAGCCATCATCAATGAATGCTGCTTGTAGCCATTTGCACAGAAGCGACTCCGGGGGCTTTTCTTTAATATTCATTTGCCAGGCTCCAGCAGTTCACCGTGCAACTTTCAACTTGTTTTGTTGATTGTTCTGTGTCACATCTGGCGAATTTAGCCACCATGTTTTGTAGGTCTGTCCATATGTCTCTCTCTCTCTCTCTCTCTCTCTCTCTCTCTCTCACTCACACACATACACACTCTCCACCTCCCTCTCCTTCCTTCTCTTTTTCTATGTCCATGAGAGCAGCCGTTTTTGGCTTAACATGTAACATTTATTGATTTGCTGTGAAGAGAACTGCTCTACCTGCCTTTGATGAGTTTTTAGCAGCAGTGGCCTACTGCTGGGCATGAATCCAGCATCCAACTTTAAAATCCCCTCCATCCACCTTCAACACCTGGTAACCCACACTGCTGTTCTGCAGAGTAGTCCTATAGAAAACTGCTTACTGCCTTCCTCATGCAGCCCTAAGGACTGTCTGTGTTTAAATGTGTAAAACATAAACTGGTGTAAACCTACTCTTTCTGTATTTCACACAGTTAACTGACCTGCTACTGTTTGTACTGTTGGTCTTATGTAAGAATAAAATAATAAACCTATAATTACATAACAGGCCATGTGTTTTTTTTTTATTTTCTTTCATTTCTTTAATCCTTTTTGATTATTAGAAGCCACATAATTACCTTCCATGAATCTTTGAAAGTACAGTGAGGAACTCTACGGTGGTTTGAATCATCTTCAGCCTATCCCACCGTTTCACAAGTCTTTACTTGCCAACTCAGCTAGCATCTTTACAGTGCCTGCAGAAGCGCTGGGACCAGGCGATTTGTGGAAGCTCTAGTTGACAGAAACTGTGACAAAGCTTGATTTCCCTTCAGATCTGCTGCAGTACCTATATATTCACCAGGCAACCCCACTCTACTCATGAAATGCAAGTTTCTTATTACAAAAACAATTTGAATTGAAGCATTTTGATTATGAACTTAGATTACTGTGCAGTGGAAAATTACTGATTACTTTGAAAGGACTAGAAACCGCAGAGACGTATTGTAGTTACAACACAGTAAATGAAGTGTGTAAAACCCTGTTCTTGGGGGTAACAGCATTGCAGAGTTAGTTATTTTTCCTGCTTTTAACAGTCTCAAAAGCAAATCACAGAGGCTTGGTAATTAGCTGTTGAGTTGAATTAGGTTTGTTAATTCAGGGAAAGCACTAAACTCTACTGTCTCACTGCAAATAGACATAATAGTTTCACATATCGAGTCTTTGGAGAGAAGAAGGGATTTTCTTGCAGGAATTAAAGATGCTATAAGGATTCCTGGATAAACAGATTTTGTTCATACTTCATGGTAGCTAATGGTTTTCTCTGCACTGGGCAGAAGTGCATCACCCTAATCTATATTTGTATTATCTGCACTAAAGGCATTTACCTCTAACAGAAGCACTTGCCCACTGACTTTGGTCATAATTGAATTTTTAATAAATTGACTTTTTGTTTCTTTAATATGAACAAAGACATGCGTTGACATTGTTTTTGAATATGACTGGTAATTTTCCTGTTTCCAGTACAAATGGATTATAGTTCATTTTACAATGAGCTTGCCTTTTATTACACTTTATCCAAAAAAAGTCACACTAATATTTTGTTAGACTGCCTTTAGCTTTCCCTGTGATTCTCAGTTCTCAAGGTCTGGACTCTGTGGTGGCTAATCCATGTGTGACAATGATGTCTCATGCTTTCTTAACCACTCTTTCACAGTTTGAGCCCAATTGATCCTGGCATTGTCAGCTTAGAACATGCCTGTGCCTTCAGGGAAGAAGAAATTTACTGATAGAATAACCTGGTCATTCAAATATTCAGCTGACTTCATTCTTTGGGCACATAATGTTGCTGAACCTAAACCTGACCAACTGCAGCAACCCCAGACCATAGCACTGCCCCTACAGTCTTGTACAGTAGGCACTATGCATGATGGGTGCATCACTTCCTGCGCCTCTCTTCTTACCCTGATGTGGCCATCACTTTGAAACAGGGCAAATCTGGACTCATCAAGCCACATGACCTTCTTCCATTGCAAAGCAAAAGCCTTTTTTGCAATTAGCTTCACAGTGGTTTTCTTAAGGCTACACAGCTGTTTAATCCCTTGAGTTCCCTTTGCATTGTGCATGTGGAAAGGCTCTTACTTTCACTATTGAACAGAGCCATGAGTTCTGCTGTTGTTTTTTATTTATGACCAAATGTTAAATTGATCACTGATCACGATCACTGTTTTTCTTCTGCAAAGATGATGGTTCCCCACCCTCTTTCCAGTTTTTAATAATGTGTTACACAGTTCTTAGATATCTCCTTAGATATTTTCTTTGCTTGATTCATGCCAATAATTTGATCCTTCAGAAACAGATGAACAGATTTTCCACAACCACAGGATGTCTCTTCTGACATGATTGTTTAAGTAATGAGAAGCCACTCACTGCATCAGTTAGCGTTAAATAACTTGTTGCCAGCTGAAACATAATCATTCATGCAGTAATTATCCAATGGGAGGCTCTTACCTTTTAAATCGAGATGGCAACTTTTTTTGGACAGGCAGTGTATATCACATTGAATGGTTTAGTCAATAATGTATTTTGTACTTGTTTTTAGGGATATACAGTGGCGTAAAGAAGTGTTCCTGATTTCTTATTTTTTCCATGTTTGTCACACTTAAATGTTTCATCATTAAAATGTTTGTCAAAGACAACACAAGTAAACGCAAGATGTGTGAAGGATTGTTTTTTAAGTGAAGGATTTTATTATTAAGGGAGAAAAAATCCAAACCTACATGGTCCTGTGTGACAAAGTGATTGCCCCCTAAACCTAATAATTGGTTGGCATTCGCAATAACTTTGACTAGGCCACTCCAAAGTCTTTATTTTGTTTTTCTTCAGCCAATCAGAGTTGCTGGTGTGTTTTGGATCATTTTCCTGCTGCAGAATCCAAGTTCGTTTCAGCTTGAGGTCACGAACAGATGGCGAGACCTTCTCCTTCAGGAGTTTTTGGTAGACAACAGAATTCATGGCTCCATTTATCAGAGCAAGTCTTCCAGGTCCTGAAGCAGCAAGACAGTGCCAGACCATCACACTACCACCACCATGTTTTACTGTTGGTATGATGTTCTTTTTATTAAATCTGAGGTTACTTCTACGCCAAATGTATTGGGGCACACACCTTCCAAAAAGTTCAACTCTTGTCTCTTCAGTTCATCGAGTATTTTCCCCAAAGTCTTGGGGATCATCAAGATGTTGATTGAGATGAGTTTTAATGTTCTTTTTGCTCAGCAGTGGTTTTCGTCTTGGCACTCTGCTATGCAGGCCATTTTTGCCCAGTCTCTTTCTTATGGTAGAGTCATGAGCACTGACCTTAACTGAGGCAAGTGAGGCCTAAAGGTCTTTTGTGACCTCTTAGATGAGTCAGTGCTGCGCTCTTGGGGTAATTTTGGCCAGCCACTCCTGGGAAGGTTCACCACTGTTCCATATTTTCAGATCATTTGGTCTATTTCACTTTGTCAGACAGGTCTAATTTAAGTGATTTCTTGATTGAGAACAGGTGTGGCAGTAATCAGGCCTAGGTGTGGCTAGAAATATTGAATTCAGGTGTAATGAACCACTGTTAAGGGGGGCAATCACTTTGCCACACAGGGTGATGTAGGTTTGGATTTTTTTTCTCCTTTAATAATAAAATTAATACAAAAATTATTTTGTGTTTACTTGTGTTGTCTTTGACTATTTATTGATGATCTGAAACATTTAAGTGTGACAAATATGGAAAAAAAAAAATCAGGAAGGGGGAAAACACTTTTTTACCCCATGTTATATGTATTATTATATGTATTTCTGTCGTCTTCTGCATTCCGGCAGCTCCTGCCATGTATATGAATAGATAGACTGATCACAGTGCCAGATCAATATTGCACAGCTTAATGATATGTATGAATTCCATAAGATGCAGCAGATAAATGGCTTTGCAAATACTCCACTGAATAAGAAAATGATGACAGTGAACATTTCTCTTCACTGGTAAACATGTCTGCCTGTGTGTACACAAACGCTTACTCACTGACACACTGTTCTCATTATCCCTGACCTTTTTCAATCCTGCATTGTTTGTTCTTGATTGGCAGTTTGTTCTTGAGCATCAGGACCAGTGTCAAATGACTTCTCTTCTTTCAAAGCAGACACTGTTCACTACTCTGAAACCTATTGTTGAAATGCTGCACACAAGACAAATTACTGTGGTGTACGCATTTTATATTGGAAAACCAATGGGACGTCAGTTTCATTGTCATTTTATGTGACTAAAACATACTTTTGCATTGTGCCTGCTGAAACAGACTGTTTGATGAACATATTAGCCCTAAACTCTCTCTATATACAGGTAGAATTTCATGAAAAAGTTGAGATTCCTTTCAGAAAGTGAATTTCATATATTATATGGATTAATTACACATACAGTTAAATATCTCAGGCCTTTATTTCTTAGAATTTTGATGATTATGGCTTACAGATAATAAAACCTAAAATTCACTGTTTCAGAAAATAAGAATATCACATAAGATCAATTAAAAAAGGATATTTTAAACAGAAATGTCAGGCTTCTGAAAAGTATTTTAATTCCTATGCACTCAGTACTTGGTTGGGCCTCTTTTTGCATGAATTACTGCATGAAGGTGATCTGTCTGTGGCTCTACTGAGGAGTAATGGAAGCTTCAGATCATCTGCATTGTTGGGTCTGGTGTCTCTCATCTTCCACTTGACAATACTCCATAGATTCTCTTTGGGGTTCAGGTCAGGTGAGTTTACTGGCCAATCAAGCACAGTAACACCCTGGTCGTTGAACCAGCTTTTGGTACCTTTGGCAGTGTGGGCAGGTGCCAAGTCCTGCTGGAAGATGAAATCAGCATCTCCATAAAGCTTCAGCAGAAGAAGCATGAAGTGCTCTAAGATTTCCTGGTAGATGCTGTGTTGACTGTGGACTTCAGAAAACACAGTGACCAACACCAGCTCCTAAATCCTCACTGACTGTGGAAACTTCACACTGGACTTGGATTCTGTGTCTCTCCACTCTTCCTCCAGACTCTGGGGCCTTGGTTTCCAAATGATATGCAAAATTTACATTCACCTGAAAATAAGACTTTGGACACTGAGCAACAGTCCAGTGCTTTTTCTCTTTAGCCCAGGTTAGACACTTCTGACATTGTCTCTGGTTCAGCAGTGGCTTGACACGAGGAATGTGACATTTGAAGCCCATGTCTAGCAATGACCTTTTGTGATATTTCCCTCCTTGTGTCAATGGCTGTCTTCTGGACATCTGTCAAGTCAGCAGTGAAGAATTCCCCATGATTTTGTAGCCTCCTGACCCAGACTGAGACCATTTAAAAGCTTAGGAAACATTTGCAGGTGTTTTGATTTAATTAAAAATTAAAAGCTGATTAGGGTGTGACACCTTGACTTTTCAACATTGTAATCATCAAAATTCCAGGAAATAAAGACTTGACATATTTCACTAAGTGTGTAATGAATTTATATAATATATGGAATGTAAAACAATATTGAACTTCTTCATGATTTTCAGATGTTTTTAGATGTACTTGTGTATATATAAGATGAATGCCAGTTATTATGCAGTAACAAGTGCCTGATTATAAGGCAGCTCTTTACACTGGTGCTTCTTATTCTACTTGCTGGCAAACCTTACATTAACGACATATTATGAATGTGTGCAGTATTCTTATGAAAATACATAAGACTGTCTAATATCGTGATATTAACGACTAATTACACCACAATATGTTTAATATTTAGTTCACTGCAGTATGGGAAACTTTGAGTTAAAATTATTTGTATCAAACATTTTTTTACAGTATTAATTAAACATGGTACTACATGGCTTTTTGTTATATTATCTTATTGTGTTTCAAAACTATTGTAGCATATTGTATATTGTGAAAACTGTTCACTTTTGCCATATTGCTCACCCTAGTATAGCATATAGTTTGCAGTGAAGTCTTTCTAGAATACAATAACATTGTAGGACATGGGCACCTTAAATAAAGAAAATAACTGTGTGTGTGTGTGTGTGTGTGTGTTTGTGTGTGTGTGTCTATAGATGAGATCCATCTGGAGGAGCCGGGGCGTGCACGTGTGAGGATGCGCGAGCGGCTAGTGTGGGACTACCCTCTGCAGTTCTCCTGGCTGATGGAGGCCGAGCCCTTCACCTCCTCCCTGCAGGCGGGCAGCCCTGCGGCCGGCACTGGCATGACCCTGGAGCAGAAGACCACTTTTGCCTTCGTCATCTTTCTCTTTGTCTTCCTCTGCATGCTGATCGTACGCTGCTTCCGCATCCTCCTGGACCCTTATCGCAGCATGCCCACCTCCACCTGGGCCGATGGTCTTGATGGTCTTGAGAAGGGCCAGTTTGATTACACACTGGCGTAGAGTATGCACACACACACACACACACACACACACAATGCAGCTGCATAAATGAACCACACTTATACAAAACATAGTAATGACATGGGACAGCGTAACTACACACTAATGCAGACTCAAATTCTTTGGTCAGGCACAAAAAAGTGATATGTGATGTAAAAACTGGTGCGTGGTCAGTGAAATGACAGGTTTGACAGAATTAGCAGTCCCCTCCTTGTAAAAGAAAGTGGTGAGTCACACCTTCTCTGCCTCTGTCACACACAGGGTGTTCTTTTGAATGGAGCAGTTGGGGATTCTGAGTGACCCCAGAAGCAGTCTGGACTGGTCTGTGGCTCTTTAGAGCCATGGCCCCACTCATACAGGGTAGCCCTATCACTGTCTCCCTCTAAATACCCCCCCCACCCATTTAACATACACACTATCTGTACCTGCACTGTTGTAAACTGCCAAGTACACGTCTGTAGTGGAAACTCCTTTTCTCTTTATAAGCACTTCATAAATACTTCATAGTTAAATGCTTTTGTCAATGAATGTGATGAGCCATACATTATTATTAATGCGACTTAGATATAGGAAGAATTTATGTAGTGCTTATGGCTACCTACACTGTTAGATAAAAACTGTACAAATGTCACTGGGCTGGGACCCTCAAGAGACATGTTTATTTAGGGAACATCATTTTACCATATTTGGTTAGTTAACATTTTTTAAGCTGCATTGACACAGACCCATGTTTTGGTTCCAATCTTTCTGTTTATTTTTTCTTTTTAAAGGTACATCATGAAAAAATACCTCTTTCAAATTTGCCCCTTTTCCCCCTTGAGAAAACGAATGTAGTGAATCTTTAAAACTCTCTAATTGTCTTAATTTATTGGACTTCAAGAGCCATGTTATACCTTTAAAGGTGTGTGTACCTCGGGGGACGAAAAGTACCATGACAAACATTTTTTTCTAACAGCGTATGGGGACTTTTTGCTAAAGAAATGGCAAATTTAAGACTTTAGGAAATTTAAGGAAATTGTCTGACTTTAAATATTTGAATGTAAACTCAATGCAGAAGAATGACACTTTTGGCTCATTTTTCAGCTGTGTGAAATTCCAATAACACAGGTCCATGACAAATTTTGTTATAATACATGTCTGTGGGAAAAAAATCATTCATTTTAAATGTGATCTCAGAGTGAACCTGTACAGTCAGCATATACTGCCTCATTAGCACAATAAACTGAATTTAGATCAGTTCCGTTTTAATACATGATCCACTCTGGTCTAATTTATAGGATCAGGATTAATGGCTGTGTTTTGCTTTGTCAGCCTTTAAATTTTAGGCAGTAGCCCGGAGAGATTGCACCCATAACAGCTATCAGTGCTAATATGCCTATGGACAAAAGTGACAATTATGAGGAAAGGCCGAGTTTAGTCGGTGCCGTCTTGGTCATGCAAGGTGGTGATTCAAAGTTTGTTTCTGCAAAAATGTCTGAAATAAATAGGCCTGCTCTTTTAGATTTTAGCTTCAATTTTACTGCTTATTTGAATAAGATGATGAGGCTCCAGCCAAATGATGTTACCTTGCACTTCTGCTTTGTCTTCCCACCACTGTGAATGAGCCAATGAGAAATTGAGAGCACTTAAGGAATGCCCAGTTACACAGTGACTTTAACTGCCAGTGTTTTTGAAGATGACTGCCACTGTTTGCATGCACAAGCATACGCATATGAATGGGTGAGGGGGAGGAGGGGGGGAGGGGGGGGGGGGGGGGTCTGGACAGATGCATTTACTGCA
>JBBIGC010000036.1:5200095-5215297 GCA_037576955.1 Lepidarchus adonis
AGCGGCTAACGGTTTATTTACTTCTAAAGAAAGGGAGTAAAAACGAGTGGGGGAGCTGAACCAAGTAAGAAACCAAATCCAAACTGTTCATTTTTTTAGCATTTTTTTTGTTGGTAGATCTTTTTGACTTGGTCAATTTAAAAGTAGCTCGCAAGCCAAAAAAGTGTGAGCACCCCTGATTTATGGTCTTGGTTATTGTTATGTTTTTGTTGTTATTATTACTATCATTAGTAGTAGTGGTAGTGGATGTATGGCAGTAGGAAATAATTTGGGCATGTAGCACTTTGGTTAGCAAAAAATGTGGTAATTGCTTTTTGTACATATTCTACTTATCGTGTTAGTAACCTCTACATCTCTAGTCTTACAAATGATGCTCCTCTTCTTTTCGCACTCTGTGCCTATAGAAGTGGCTCTTCTCATTTAAGCCTCATTATCAGTGAGTATCCCATTCTACCAGAGGATGATGTTGAAGCTGCTTGACTGGTGGAGAACTCATCCTGTCAGGTTTCCTGAGGACCTCTGACTCATGAATAGAAGAAAGTAAGTCAGACTGGGAGGAACATGAATCATGTCCTGAATCATTAGGCTTTGCTCATATGCTGAGATCATATTGTTCATGTTCTGTCCAAGTGATGATGTACAAAAGCATTTTACTTGTCCTTGACCAGTTTTTGTGTCACATTTTTTTGGTTCTTTTTACAAATATCCCATTTAGTTATTAAGTTAATTAAGATAAGTTAACGAGTTACTAGTTTCAGTAATAAATTGCATTGCATAAGAGCCTCAAGGAACCATAGAAATTTTGTTTCATTTTCCTCCCTATACCACTATACATTTCCTATTATAAATGTGAAATAATCTGAATGTAATCACTCAAGTTAGAATTCCTTAAAACCATAACTTGCATATAACTGGAGTCTATGTCCATATGACATCATGTCTCACTGAGGCTGGTGCTCATGTTCATATAGACCTAGTCGCATGCTTGTTCTCCTGCTAGTGCTTTCTCCTCTCACCTGGTCCCTGGCCGGGCCTCTGTGGCCCCATGGTAGGGTGTTGACAAGCTTTAAACCCGAACAAAGCAGCTCTTTTTCATTTCCTGCTTCTCTCCCTCTCAATAGTTTAGTGTCCCTGCTTTAGCCAGACCCCGGCAGTGCTGTTGATGGCATTGTGAGGGCAGACACAGCTCATGTTGACAGATGGCTCAGGTGATGCTGCACCCCAGTGCCCCCGTCACATGCTGGAGTACATGCCAAAGGCGCCACACTGTTTTATAATTCATATGGCTTTTGTCTCCACACTGCACCTTAATAATAGACTGATCTTTTACCAATCTGCTCTCCTGTTTAATAGTGTCTTGTAACACGGATAGTGATATCTTTATAGTAAGTTAAGAACTGCATTTCTCTGCTGCTTTAGAAAAGTGCTCATTCTTTAACATTGAATTCCCCAAATTGTTCAGGGCAGGCCTTCATGCAGGCCAGGCAAGTTCTTCCAGACGAAAAACTCGCCCATCCATTTCTTTGCTTTGTTCTCCAGTGAGCAATCATGTTGGAACAGGAAGGGGCATTCCCCAAATTGTTTCCACAATGTTGGGAGCATGAAATTGTCCAAAATCTTTTGGTAAGCTGAAGCATTCTGCTTTTTCTTTAATGCACCAAGCCCAGTTCCTGAAAAACAGCCTCACACCATAATCCCCCCTCCACCAAACTTGGCACAATGCAGTCAGACAAGTACCAGTCTCCTGACAACCACTAAACCCCGGCTAATCCATCAGATTGCCAGATGAATAAGCATTATTTGTCACTCCCTAGAACTAGAGTCCAGTGTTTTACTCCACTGCATCTGACACTTTGGATTGCTTTTGGTGATGTATGGCTTGGATGCAGCTGCTCAGCCATGGAAACCCATTGCATGAAGCACTGTACACTGTTCTTGAGCTAATCTGAAGGCTACATGAAGAGACCTGTAATTGACTACAGAAAGTTTGCAACATCTGTACACTATATGCCTCAGCATTCACTGACCTTGCTGTCATTTTACGTGGCTGAACACTGGCTAAGTTGCTGCCGTTTCCAATCACTTCCACTTTGTTATAACACTGACAGTTGACTGTGAAATATTTAGTAGCGAGGAAATTTTCTTTACTGGATTTTTTTGCACATATGGTGTCTTATCACAATACCAAGCCGGAATTCATTGAGCTCCTGAGAGCGACCCATTCTTTCACAAATGGAGTAGAAGCATTCTGCATGCGTAGATGCTTGAAGTTATACACCTGTGGCCATGTAAGTGATTGGAACACCTGAATTGATTTATTTTGATAATATAATGCAGTGTGTGTGTGTGCATGGACTGGTGAAAGAGAGCTGTTCTCTGCTCTGCTAATTCCCTGTGCTCTTTATTGCAGATGTTAATGTTTTTTTCATTGTAATGAAAGAGTTGATGTGGGTTGGTGGATGAGATGGGGGGTTAATAGTGCACTGTGCTAAGGCACCGTCAGTGTAGTTTTGCCACAAGTCACTTCTCCACTGCGTTTACTGCTGTGGTGTACGTTGAAGCATTAAAAAGAGCATTTCTATTTCCTAAATGCTTTACATGAGACTGTTTATACATGTTGTCTGGTTTTAAAAATGCACAGTGCTTTTCAATAAAGCCTCTGCAGCATCATTACATGTGTGAGTTTCGACTTGCATCAAAGATTGAGAGAAACATCATACTCAAAGAAACTGAACCCTGATTTAACTTGAGGATCCCTGTATAGTGTATGTTTAATTGAGGATTCTTTTGCCACGACTGGCTGAAAAAAGTCAGTCTGTAAAGGATTGGACTAGCTATTTGATTGAAGCATACAACAAAATTGGAATATTCTGTGAATTTTTTTTTTTTTTTTTTTTTTTTTTAAATTTTTATACCAAATCCAACCTTAGACAAGGAAAGTTTGTTTTTTTATTTATAAACTGTTGTTTATACAAGCCTATGTCTGATATGGTTTAAAACTTTGATACCTACCTTCTATTGCTTTTTTCTGACACAAACGTCAGCATGCATAAGAATACAGCATATGCAAAACTTAGGACTCTGTTTTTAAGAAAGTAAAAACCCTAAACCAAGTAGATTTTTAAAGACTGATAATTGGTTGACCTCCAGCTCAGTTGAATTGAAAACAACAAAAAAATATGTTATGGATTGACTATATTTCTGTATGTTTACATTTTGTTTAAGAAATCTGCTTTAACCAAAACTAAAATATAAATTTTTTATCATTCTTTTTCAACCCAGTCATCATCACAAGATGATGTGGTGGTTACATATTATTCAGTTACATTTAATCTGACTTTGTGATGACATATTCGCTTGCACAAATGGAGCATTTGACAGAAAACGACTCAAAGTGAACATTAATTGGGTTAAAACTGTATGGTAAATTCTTTATTTTTAATGCAAAGTAAGTCAACAAATCAAAATCCTGCTTTAATGCATTGTACTTGTAATTCAACACAACCTAGAATTCTGGGGCCAGTAAGTGGTTCAAGGTCATTTATATATCCAGTGACCTACCTCATGTCATCACTCTGTAATGCTGGTCTGGATATTCTAATGAAGTTTCTTTCTAGGTGGTATATTGATCTCTAGTGAAAGAATTGGTGCAGAAGGAAAAGGCTTGCTGTTGGAGTTACATGGAATCATTTTGGAATGATCTCAAACTCCTAAAAACAGAGCTGCATCTCTCTCGCAAAGTGTGCCCTCTGCACCATACACTGGCATTGAACCTCAGCAAACATGTCAATACACCCTCAAGCACAATGTTGCACTATTGCATTGAGCAGTCATCCACTTTTTCCATGTGGCTCACAGTTAATCAGTGAGGATGTAGGTCTGCATGTTCTGAGGTAGGGGACCACAAAGGAGGCCTTCATGCTTTCAGGACACATAGTTTGTCCTTTTTGTGCAGCGTTTTTATAAGACTGAGAGATAAACAAAACTTTGTAGTGGCAGGTTGTAAATGCGGCTTCCTCTTTTGTGTCGTTGCTGGGAATGGCAGCTTTAGGGTGGTTCCTGGGCCATCAACACTTTCATACCCACAGAGGTTGTCCAGAGAGACTTGAAATGCTGTTGCCTACGTCACAGCATTGTCCCTACACAGAAGGGAGTCTTCCTGTGTTTAACCTTCCAGATACAAGGGCGGATAACCCTGCCCGTGTCTATATTTGAATGACCCTGACAAAGAATGAGGAAGGGAAGGAGCATTAGGGGGCAAATGAGTTAGTGAGAGGAAGTTCTGACCATTTTTTTCTATGCACAATTCTTGCTGTAACCCAAGTTCCACTGTCGGCGGGAATTCTCCAATAAAATAAAATACCTTTAGTCTTATACTGGGCTGAAATGCAATGAAATGCTTAAATAACTTAGTGGCATTTTATACACAAATGAATTTAAGGTGTAGCACTTTGTTTCCATGGTTTCTAAAATCTATTTTGTTTCATTTATATTGGTTTAATGCATTTATAATCATTATTTGTGGGAGATTTTTTGCTCTTCACGTGGGTTTGCTGAGAAATACTAAATTTGAAGGCTTCTGTCTTTTATTTTTTATTTTTTAATCATAATTTAAAACATTATAGCTGTTCACATCTTTTACTTTACAGTTAATGGTGATTATGTATCTGTTTTTGAAGGAGCCTTTTGAGGATGGATTTGCCAATGGTGATGAACTAACCCCTGCTGAGGAGGCCGCAGCCAAAGAGGCAGCAGAGCCTAAAGGAGTTGTGAAGTTTGGATGGGTGAAAGGAGTACTGGTAAGTGTCTCCAGTTACCTTTTAGAGTGGTTTTGGATAAGCTCATGGAATGAAAACAAAAGGGATCATAACAGACCTTTTTTGGGATTTTTTTCTACGTCTGATCTCTTTCAAGCAGTACTTTACTGTCTCTGGAGTGACGATACCATTTTCCCACCTACCGTCTTATTTAGCTGAGCTACAGTTAGTGCTAAGTCTGCCATCCAAACAAAGCAAGAGATATGAATGAGTACTTGTCACACTCAGGAGTTTTGGCCCCTGGTGGGAATTACGCAGCTTATTAGTCTCACGAAATCTATTCTGCCCACTGCAGCAACCTGTTGCTTGGTTTTGTAGTAATATTTTTTTCAATATGTTATTTTTTTCAGCAAACTGACATTGTGGAGAATGTCTTCATGAACTCCTACCTAAAAGCCTTAATCTCTGTGAAAGAGAACAGACTCTTTCATCTAAATCTTGACCTTTTTAAGTGATTGATGATTTGTATTATGTCTTCAGAGTTGTAGCAGTCACTGTTCAAACATGATCTCTGGTTCTTGTCACCGTTTCTCTATTTTGACATGTTTAAACCATACTTCCTCTTGTTCTTAACATTGTGCTCATTTCCACCTACTTGCTCTTTTAACGTTTGGAAAAGCAAACGCCAGATACTTGTTCTAAGCAAAGGAAAAATAAAGACACACATCAAAGATTTTGGATCACATGCATTGATGCCTTTCCTTTGAAAACTTTGAATATAATAACATTACCATCATGTCACTTGATGGTGTTCTATCTTTCATTTCACTTTCACCCAAATTGTTTTCAAACCATGGCAGGAATTTAGCCCAATTTTTCTTTGTTACAGTTATAGTTTTACTCCTGCCCTTAGCCTTGGATTTCCAGTGCATGAAATCTCTGGTTCAAGGCCAGGTTTGAAAAACAAGCTCTGGCTGGAAACCTTTTCTTCCAGTCGGAATAAAGCTTAACCACCAACCTTCCTCTGTGCAGGTCCGATGCATGTTGAACATTTGGGGTGTGATGCTCTTCATCCGCATGACATGGATCGTGGGCCAGGCTGGAGTTGGTAGGTTTCACTCTCTGGAGTTCTTTGGGCAGTTCATGTGAATTAGTTCACACAACTTCCACGGCCTCCCATCACCCCACTGCCATCCACCATCCAGGTGCTAAATGTTACTGCGAGGTGCCACCTGCAGTTAACTGTCAAGCACAATCTCATTTTCCAGTACCATTACAACTGTTGACACAGAAACTCAGAAGGTGTGAATTCTTGGAAGCTACATATCTTTGACAGGCTACAGCTAGTACAATGCGGAATGTACCTTGTAAGAAGTATTAGAAGGAAGTTACGAAAAGCTTACAACTCCGTTTTATTATGTAGGATATTTATCACGATTATGACAATACATTTTATACAATAGGAAACCAGAACTATAATGTCTCACTTTGATATTTTTCTTTTTTTTCCTAATGTTTTTGTATTTAATGATTAATTTTTTTTCTAATTTATTTTCACAGTGTATTCCTGCATTATTGTTGCCATGGCAACTGTTGTGACCACCATCACGGGCTGTTCCACCTCTGCGATAGCGACCAACGGCTTTGTGCGAGGAGGTGTGTACATTTCCAGTGCAGAAGCAAATTGCAAGTGTTACCTCAATGTACAATGCTGAAGCTTGTCTAAAAAAACATAAACATGGCTATTCGACTTTAATATCACAACAGACTCTGATAGTCAATTGGATAAAGAACACAAATACCATCCAAATCTCATTTTGAAATGCATTCAAAAATAATTTTACATATTTGGTTGTTGGTGCATGCTTAGCTTAAGCTGCGGATACTTTCCCATACGAAGTCCTAGACACATCAAGTTGACAAGATTTGAATAATGATGACCTTCTGCATTGGCAATATTTCTCTATGGAACTTCATCTTTTTAATATTAAAAGTTATTTTCCACTGTGCATCATGGATCTGTTGGTAGATGGTGCAACATTAAGTTTGATGTATGTAGACTGAAATTTGACAATGCATACTAAATTGTAGGTTACTTTGCAAGTCATTGTACAAGAATAAAATGTCATCGATGTGAGTCATCAATCTGTCCTGGTAAGTAATGAAACTCGTTAGTTGACAGAGGTCCACCAGCAATCATTTGAGAAGGTCATATTTCATTTCTGCTTAATACAAAAAGATTTCTCAGCTAGGGTATATGGTTTGGAGACGGTGGCACTGACTGAAAGGCAGACAGCAGACATGGAGGTGGCAGAGTTAAAGGTGCTGAGATTTGCGTTGGGAGTGATGAAGATGGACAGAATTAGAAATAAGTGTATCCAAAGGTCAGCTGATTTGGCAACAAAGTCAGAAAAGCGAGATTGTGTTGGATTGGACATGTGGAGGAGGAGAGAGGCTGAGTATATTGGGAATAAGATGTTGAGGATTGTGCTGCCAGGCAAAAGGAGAAAAGGAGGGCTGAAAAAGAGGTTCATAGATGTGGTGAGAGAGGAGATGTGAGCGGTTGGTGTAAGTGTGGAAGATGTCGTTGAACGGAAGAAATTGAAACGGGATCAGCTGTTGCGACCCATAACAGGAACTATTGAAAGAAGACTAAATTGATTTCTTTCATTTTAGACGACCCAGTGTATAACCACCATAACACTGTGACAGTTGTGCTGTTAATGGTCTGACTGTTCAACGGTCTTTTGCTGTTTGTTGAGTCTATTTTATTATTTATCCTTTTTTTACCATGGGTTTTATTCTACATGTGAACTGTCCTCTAAAATTGACCTTTTTAAAAGCAATTGTTCTTTTTGGTCAAATAAATACAGTTGTAGTTTAGAAAAGTGATCAGAACATAATACTGTTTATAATATGAAAAACATTAGATTTATATAGTTATATACCGGTATATAATTTATATAGTGAAAAGTTCGGACACCCTATGAAAGCCTTTGTGTTTTGTAGCATTCCTGGACATATGGATATTTAATCTCAATTTTAACTATACTGCGAGTTTCAATTAATGCAACTAAACAATTAAAACTGAAGAAAAGACTGCAAAGTGTAATTCTACAAAAAATGATTTCTGGTGAGGAGTACATTATTATTACACAGATGTACCACATCAGGTACACATGAATAGAACATTGTTTCTCAGCATTTTGACGAAGGGTTGCCCTATTTTTACCTCAGACATTCAGTTTGGTGTGCTCCTGACTGTTGAGGTGAGAGTGAACACCATGGTGAGATCAAAAGTGCTGTCTGAGGCCTTCAGAAAGAAGACCGTATCTGGTAGGCCTGGTAAGGGATTAAAAAAGATCTGAAAAGATATTGCAATCAGCATATTCCATGGTATGGAAATAGTCTACATGAGAAGGACTTCCAAAAAACTGCTAACATTCCCAGGTTTAGCCATCCGAACAAGTTTGTCTCAAGAGCAGACCCTAAGATGCTAAGGGTGTAAAATGTCAACATGGAGCCTACAGTAGGTTCTTGCTACTGTTGATGTGAAAGTGCATTCCTCTACAATCAGAAAGAGACAGCACAAGATTAACTTGCATGGGAGGTGTGCAAGGAGGAAACCTTTTCTCTTGAAGGCCAGACTGAAGTTTGCTAGAGAGAATTTCGACAAAGACACACAAAACGGGACCTAAAAGATGCGTACACCTCTTTCTGTGCAAATGTTGTGATCTCTAGTGTTACCAGCAGGAAGTTGCCAAAAAGTATGTTACAATTAATAATAAAATTGTTAATTTTGTCCTAACGCTTATTTAGGAAATACAAGAGAAATCGTGTTGTGTTTTATTGTATTGTTTAATTGTACATCAAAATGCAATTTACAGCAATGTCCACTTTTCCAAATGTAGTCCACGCATTTGACTGTGCTCACATTGCAATAAGGGCTCCATATGAAAACAAATTTATTTATATAAATAGAAAACATGCATTCTATTAGATGTGAAAGTTACCTTTGATTCTGACATGGTCCTAACAACCATGGTGGCATGATGGCCTGGTTCAACAGTGCGATGGCTTTTTGGTAGGGAAATAAAAACCGTGTGATTTCTAACTGCTCATTGTTCATGTTTTAGACTGTTTCTCTTGTAAAATGCAGGTGATGACGCCATTTTACAATGCAGTTTCATGCCCTGGCTTCACACCCCCCTTTTCAAACTTCCCCAAGTGCAGAGGAAAATTTAAATGATCCTTTCGCACAAACTTAAATATGCATGAGGTGATTTGCATTTACCACATATGGTTGAATGATGGAATTTGTGGAAAAGCCACATGCGAACAATCACCGGTAGAGTGCAATTTATAAAGCGTATTTTGTTTGCGGTTATGTGTGCTCACATTTTTATTAATCTGAAATGTTCTTGGTGTACCTCATTTTCGTCTTTTGAATGCACCTAAACTTTTAGTATAAGTTCTACACAAAGTTTTATAAATGACCCCAGGACTTTTGGAATGATGTTCTTTGAACAGACATTTGGACAGCAGAACAGTGATCTTGATCCCATTGAGATGCTGTGAGGTGATTTAAAACTGTACATTTAAAACCTCTTAAACATCTAACAGCTTAAAAATCCTGCAATGAGGAGTGGGGTAAACTTTCCTCAGAGAAACTCAGAGACGGGTAGATGGCTACAAGAAGCGTTTTTCAGGTTATTTCAGCCAAAGGCTATTAGGTGTAGGTTTTCTTTTCCTTTTTTTCCCTCAGTTACAATACAATTTTTGGTTATCTTTTTAATTAATAAATCAAGGTTAATTTATGTTGTTTATCTGCAGTTAAATTATTTTCTGTTCCAGAAATAAATTAAAACAAGTTTAGACATCAATATGTGCAAATTTCATATGAAAAAAAAGAATATTTAATGGGTTATCCTAACTTTTTCACTTGACCGTAGAACTCTTGCTGTATCTGCTGTGTTTAGTCTCCGTAACAAAGTTAATTTATTAAACCCTATACAGTTGCCACCACTGCATCCTGATGTTATCACCTTCATATTTTACTCTCATAAGTTGGTCAGGATATTGCATGAATCACTGGCTACTAAGGTCATGACCAGAGTTAATTACAATTGTACCTTTGAAGCTGATGTCTCTCTTATTGCCGTCCTGCTGGAGATCACTTTACATTGCAGACAATAAAACTCTAGGCAGATTAAACTGATTAAAACTGATTTTTTTTGGTAACAGGATGAGGATATTTTGATAAGAATACATAAAATAGAGGAAAATGTTAAGTGACTTTTAGAGAAGAAAATACTGGACTGCTCAGCACAGTGAAATCTGAGAGCATATCAGGTCATGGCTGAGGCTGGTCAACACTGCACTAATGATGAGGTCATCAGAAGGGCATGAAGTCCTCGAACACACGTGGCAACCCTGATGCCTATTTATCTCCAAGGCAGACAAAAGCCATCTGTGTTTTACTGTACAGTATATTGATTGAGTAGTTAATGTTTTTTTATTGTATAATTTTTTTTTTGTCATTGCGTTCAACTTTAGAAGAAAGGGGGGATAAATATAAGCAGGGTACTTAGGTCTGTCTTGATAAAATATTACCTGACATTTAAATACAATACTAAAGTGGCTAAATTGTCTAGGTAGCTAGCGATCTTGCTTTTTTTCTTACTGTCAAAACTAAGAAGCTCCTAACTGACAATATAACCGGTGCTCATCGCGTATCTTCTCTTAATGTGTTGCAGTACATTTCAGAACTTTTGTTGTTTTTGTAAGACCCATGATGTATCTCAAAAATGCTTTTAAATTTTTTGTATTTTATTTTTTCACGCATTAGACTTAGCTATATACATTAAAAGGTTATAGTTAATGTTTTGTTTGTTGCAGTGTAAACAGCTGTAAAAAATATGTGTGGTCTGTTTAAATAATATACTTTCATAATTGTAACAGGTCTAAATCGACCCTTTTTGTGTCGTTTATAGGCGATCTGTTATTCAGCTAAAGTCTGTTCAGATATTTTCCTTCACTCAGTTCATCAGGCATACTTCACAGGTCACTGCAACTATAATTATTTCCACGTCCCCTCTTATGTTCTGAAGAATACATGATCTATGAAGACCACACTGAACTGCTTTGTGATTTTTTTTATTTTTTTATTTTTTTTTTGGAAGAGAAGGAAAGCAGATCTTAGTTGTCATGACGTGGGAAAATTCAACAAGGTGTTTTTAAAGCCCAACACTTCTGTCTCAAGTGACTAAGAGGCACAAAGTTGCTGTATAACTGTGAAATGGATACAGGATTCACCCTACAGGTGTTCAGGACCTGGGGAGAGAGGATAACAGAGGTTTTGTTTTTGTTGAAGTTTTCCTGCAGCATGGATCTGTAATCATATCGAAGCATGGGTCTTCATATGTCTTCATTACTCCAGGGGTCCTCATATTCTGTTTACCTATGTGAAAAAGGTGTTATATGCACAGGATCAGTTGCTGTTGCATTCCGAGCTGGAAATGTGATTGGTATTTCATTCTTAAACAGTGTTTTGTCTAGAAAGCTTAACAGGGTTAGTTGTCCAAGACCTCA
Source organism: Lepidarchus adonis (assembly GCA_037576955.1). Classification (NCBI taxonomy): domain Eukaryota; kingdom Metazoa; phylum Chordata; class Actinopteri; order Characiformes; family Lepidarchidae; genus Lepidarchus; species Lepidarchus adonis. Next base: position 5,211,444 of record JBBIGC010000036.1, read on the forward strand.
TTATGACTTATAAAATAACTCTGTATTGGTGAATTTAACACTTGCTGTACTTTAAAACTTGTTGACAAATTAAGCTGGTGGAAATATTGACTTTTAGTACAAAAATGATTGTGTCAGAGTTTGAGATCACATGCCACATCTAAGGCTTAGAATAGTGATTCCAATTTACAGCATAAATATTAATCCCTCAGAGACTAATCTTTTTTGGTATTCCAGCAATTTCTCATATCTTCCCCCAATGGTGTCGAAATCTATTTACCAAATCCTCTATGGCTCTATTGGCTGAAGTTGGCTTACTTCAGAAAGTTTAGGCCATATCTATTCTACACATTATCTGCAAGATCTAGGTACTTTGCTGAAGCACTAAACTTGGTGTTTTTCCACTTACATACTAACATTTTGTTTGTCCACAGGAGGGGCTTATTATTTGATATCCCGAAGTTTAGGCCCAGAATTTGGCGGTTCTATTGGTCTGATCTTCGCTTTTGCCAATGCGGTGGCCGTGGCTATGTATGTTGTCGGCTTTGCTGAGACAGTTGTGGAACTGCTGGATGTAAGGAAAATTATATCAGTTATTCACTTGGCTTCTTCAAAACAGTTTAATATATAATTAATATATACTGTCCAGTAATTCATTAAAAGGTTTGTTTTTGTTTTTTAAGGGTGCTGGTCTCATCATGTTGGATTCCATTAATGATGTCCGAATTATTGGGACCATTACTGTCCTGCTTCTACTTGGCATCTCTGTTGCAGGCATGGAGTGGGAGGCTAAGGTGAGAAGCTACTTTGGGGTCTTTTTTTTGTTCCTTTGATTAAAGGTGTGCATCAAATAAGACACATGAGAAATGCTGTTTTGATTTTCACAGGCCCAGATCTTCCTTTTGGTTATCTTGATCAGTGCCATATTTAACTACTTCATTGGTACATTCATCCCTATGGAATCAAAGGAAAAATATGGATTTTTTGGCTATGATGGTAAAAAAAAAGACCTACATTTAAATACAAATCAAGGTGTACATTTTTCTGAAAGGTTTCTATTTTTAATGCCTTTTGCTATTAATTTTTTTCTGTATTACCGTTTTCTTTAGGTGGCATCATGTTGGAAAATTTAGGTCCAGACTTCCGAGGAGAAACCTTCTTCTCTGTCTTCTCTATCTTCTTCCCTGCAGCCACTGGCATTCTTGCTGGTGCAAATATCTCAGGAGACCTTGCAGTGAGTTGTGCATATATAAGTAATAAGATGTATAATATTATGATGTGTTGTGACATCTGCAGACAAAAAACTGATATTTGTTTTTTTAGGATCCACAAATGGCAATCCCAAGGGGGACTCTTTTAGCCATTCTCATAACAGGCCTAGTTTACATGGGTGTTGCTATCTCTGCAGGTAAAAATGTTTGTGGTTTCTGTTGTATTGTATGCATGCTTTCCCAAATTCAGACATTGTCCTGTTCATATAATCTTCTGTGCAATATGTACAAAAAATTTCCTGTGCAATATTTCCCATTTCCTGCCTTCCTGCACTGTCACCACTTTTACACTTCTTGTCTTAAATGTTTCTTTATTCTGTTTCTCTTTTTTTACATTTGCTTTATTTATTTATTGTGTGTGAATTTTGCTGCTGTAACGTGTGACATTTCCCACTTGTGGGACAATAAAGGATTATCTTATCTTATCTCTATTATCTTATCTTCTCAATCATGTTTTTTTCCCTTTTGAAAGGGGCTTGCATTGTGAGAGATGCTACGGGTATTGAACGCAACGGCACCCTCAGTGGGGATTTCAACTGCACTGGTGCTGCCTGTAAGTTTGGTTATGACTTCTCCTCATGCAGGGCTGCTGGTGCAGACTGCCCATATGGTCTCCACAACAATTTTCAAGTAAGTGTATAAATACCAGATGATATACAAATCACTTTGATCACCCGATGATATACAAATACACATTGCTAAAATAAACGTAAACTAAAATATTTAAACTAAGACTTTTTTTTTCATCTCAAGATAATGAGTGTAGTATCAGGTTTCGGTCCCCTCATCACAGCGGGGGTTTTCTCAGCAACACTCTCATCAGCTCTCGCGTCACTGGTCAGTGCCCCCAAAGTGTTCCAGGTGGGCATCTTCCGTCACTACTGCTAGTGTTTGGATACTTTGAGTCTTTACTTTCTTAGTACTTAGTTCAAAAGTTGTTTTTTTGTGCTTGTTTGTTGTATAAAATAAACATGCAACCAGATGTGAAGTAATTGGCCCTTTACTAACTCAGCTCAGTCATATGGTCAAATAGTGTCAGCTGTCACCGTTTCCCTTAAATGTTTTATTTGAACTGACTGTACTTAATTAGTAATTGAAAGTTGACCGTCACGGTTTGAAACTGAAAACAGTAAACAACTTTACTTTCATCAGAGAAATCATGCTTAGAATTCATGTTGGTCACAGAATCCTTTCTTTCGTGTTTTTTCAGGCTTTGTGTAAGGACAACATCTACCCTGGCATTGCAAGCTTTGGTAGAGGCTATGGCAAGAATAATGAACCCCTGCGTGGTTACTTGCTTACTTTTGGCATTGCCCTCGCATTCATCCTCATTGGTAAGCATACATTTACCTATCCACATTAGACTTCATATATTTAAGTACGTTTTCTAAAACCTGTGTTCTTTCCTCAGCGGAGTTGAACACAATTGCTCCAATCATTTCCAACTTCTTCCTGGCCTCTTATGCCCTTATAAATTTTTCTGTGTTCCATGCCTCTTTGGCCAACTCACCTGGTAAGGCTGTGTTTTGTTTTTATATCATGTTAATGTGTGTTAATGGCCGTTTTATTGAGAGAACATTGAGTGAATATGCCCAATTTATCATTTAAATCTAGGAAATAGTCATTTGTACAGAGGAGTTATTTTTCTTTTTCTTCAAAATACTTCCTGCAATCTAATCTATTTTCCTAAGTTACCGTTCACATGCAAATTTCCTTTGTAAACTCTCTAATATAAATGTTTGTTGTACACTACAGTTTCTCTTTACATGACAAAAACCATTACTGTTTTTTCAACAATTTCATGGCAGCTATGAAAGAATGCATTTGATTTTAGGACAGTTTTTCATATTGTCAGAAAATGTACTATTAATGTTTCAAGCATGTTTTAAGTACACATTTATTCTTTGTGTAAAGAGGTATGTTCTTTCTCCAATACCAAAGCTCTAGAAGACTCCAGGTAGATATCTTAAATCTAATTATGATGTTGTGCATTATGTTCGTACATATAAATATTCATGCACCTAAAGGGTACAATTTTTTATTCATAATTTGTATGAGAACTCTCACCAGCTCTGTCCCTCAAGCTCTTTTACTTTTTCTGAGCGGTGACATGTACCCTTTAAGTCATGGACCCTTTCATAGCTTTACAGTGTAAACAGTTCAGCTGTTTAATTAATTGACCTCACTAAAATTCCATTAATCTAGTACTAGTTGTTGGTCAGAGATTCCCCTCTAGTTACAGTAACCCCTCTCATATGTATTTGCTAACTTGCTAACTCATTTTAATCCAATTCTGTATCCACGCTTAACTGTGATACTACTACATTACATTGTCCTGGCCATTTTGGTGAAAAGAATATGGGAAAAAAAATACACACAGAATAACATAAATATGCTTACTTTGTAATATGTTCAGATTCTGTTCTCCTGTGGGCTTGAATATGAGAAAACAAGATGTTGTTTTAGACAAGTTGAAATTATTAAACCACTGTAATACATTACAGTTCAGCACCTCCGTGAAGCTGGCCCCCCCACATCGTCCAAATCTAGTCAGAATAGTCTCGTTCGTTAGTGCTACGTTTGTGCTGGTTTGTGCCGTAAAAA
>JBBIGC010000036.1:5216854-5237950 GCA_037576955.1 Lepidarchus adonis
CTAATGTTTATCAGTACATTGCAGAAAATAATGAACTTTATCACAATATGCTAATTTTTTTAGAAGGACCTGTATGTATGTATGGAGCCACACAGTGTCCAGCTGAGCTTGACTATTGTAAAATATAATGTGAGCTGTTCGAGGCTTTATGACCTATTCAAAAACCTGCGTCTGCCTGGGAATCTAGGTTGCAAATATTTTGTATAAAATGACATTCTCATGGGGATATTGCATAAGAGCGATCACCTGGGACAGAGAGGCATGCTGCAACTTTAAAACTTGATTCAGTGTTTTTATCTATTCTTAAGGGCTCCTAAGGACTGGATTTCGATTAGTTTACCAGGCTAATTTTGAGATAAAGAATAAGCCCAATTTATAAGATTATTTTAAAGCAGTGATAGCTACTGATTGCAGTTGAAACAGTTATTACCCAGTGAGTGAGGATACAAGGTAAGTTCAGTTATCTGCTCTGTGTTAACAATACTGCTTCTTTAGTCTGGATGAACGGCTCATAATTCCAGAGTTGTGAGTCTGAGTATTGATCACAGAGCTCACTGAATGTGCCTAGATTCACTGGATCAGATTTAAACCAAGCTGACATTAAAACATCAGTGAAATCTGACAAATGATTCTGAACTTAAGTAATTCATAGTTTTTCTTACCTAGATAGTTCATTTTATGTTTGTAGGTATAATGGGAATGATCGAAAAACACTCAAGCACATTTATGTTAGTTTTTTTTAGGGTGGTGGGACATTAATACAGAGTGACTAATCTCGTTAACACCAGACAAATGTACAGCTAGCAGAGACTGTAGGAGCTCAAATGGAGGAAACTCTGACCAGTGTGTGTGGCCTCTCAGTGTTCCCATGGCAATAAGCCCATGGGGGATTAGGGAGTGTCTGATTAATACCTTGATAATCAAACGAGTTACTACTCTTTGCCTGGATGTAATCCTTTTTCTTAGCATATTTGCTTTGAAGTGCACTAATCTGAACTTCTCAGGTTCTGTAAGTGACCAAAGAGCTGATCTTTCAAGGTCATGTGAAGGCAGAACTGTGTAATCTTAGAGCACATCATTGAGGCTATTAGCTGATACCTGTACTTTTAACCTTTATATCTCATTTTTTCTAACATTTATCGAAAGCATGGGGATTGTGTGGCAGCTACATGTACTGTGTAGTAATAGCTTTAAAATTCACTGATTGTATTGTGTGAAATTGTACACACACACACACACAGAGAGGACCTCATCACCTGATTGCTTTCTTACAGGCCGCAGTGTTTGGTGATGACTGGGGCGCCCAACTCTCGCCCGGCTCTACTAAATCTGGTTCATGCCTTTACTAAAAATGTCGGCCTGATGGTCTGTGGTCATGTGCGCATTGTAAGTTTTATCTGTTTATTTCATCACACTTATGAAGAACCATAGAGTTTGTTGTTTCAACAGCCACATTATAGAATTGTTTTAATTCAGTAGTGCAGCGGGCTGAAATGCTTGTATCACAGGGACCTGAATTAAGTTTTCATAATGCCATAGCCATCTGTGTTTTAATTCTTGGGCTAACTTGGGAATCTAAGAGAATACAACTGACCCTGTATTTGGCATAGGAAATGATGCTCCCCTTTTAGATTGGAGTCACACAGGCCAGTTGACCTCTCCTTTCCCAGCCCACAATGTTCATTTATAAAAAGTGTTAAGAGGTTGGAAAAGCTTTACAGAATGCTGGCAACCCTCATTAAAAACTAATTGCATACAAGCTTTATTTAAAGTAGAAATTACAGAACAACAAAAAATCATATTCTTTGTTTATTCTGTCCTAACAGCATGAACAGCAGGCTGAAAGAGGTGTTGCCAGCCTCCTGTACAAACTTTGCTACTTTTGTCAGAGAACACATTTGTGAATGGTGCATGGATACATCATTTGTTTGGAGTGTATAAAATCTATTTGGTTTTTGACTTCATATGTTTTAGAAGAAGCATTGTATAAATCTAGAGGCCATTACAAGCTGAACAATTTAGTAAAGTGAGTGGATACATACATTTTAGCTGTTCAACACAGTAGCTTCTTGTTTTCTGGATTTGGATTATTTGCACATTCAAACAGCTCTTCCTGGAGCAATAAATTTTCCTGTCTGTTGCGCCAGTTTTGGGCACGACAGTGATGTAATGGATGTGAAAAGCACTTTACAGTGATTCCCCTGCCAGGCACTAAACACCACCGTAATCAAAAACACATTGTCTGGATCCAAGTTCCGACAAGTTCCCACAACTGGACCTGAAGGAGCACAGTGTCTTTTGCTGGTTTATACCGCATATTCCATTACTAAACCAAAAACTGCAGAAACTGAATATTTTCCTGGTTCTCTGCCCCAGTTCTCCATTATGTATAATCACACTTTGATAACTGACATCATTAATGTACTTTTGCGGATGAAAACGACTCCTAGTTATGGTTTTGGGATTAAGGCTTAATGGCTTGTGGTGCATTGATTGTTCAGTACTGTTCTGCCATTTTAATGAACCTTTTCATGATCTTGTCATCAGAGTTGTCGTAGGCCAAACTTTAAAGAACTGAACATTGATGTGATGCGCTATCAGCGCTGGCTCCTAAACCACAACTCTAAAGCTTTTTACACACCTGTTGTTGCCGAGGACCTCCGCCTGGGCACTCAGTACCTGCTGCAGGTTTGTGTGGTGTCTGTGTTTCTCAGTGAGTGTATGTTAGTTTTTGAAAAATGTTTTCGAAACGTTCTCAGGATTTGTTGTTTTTTTTCACCAGTTTTTATTATACCTTAATTCATTTTATAAAACATATTTTAATAAACATGTTCCTAGGTAAATATATCCTTTCTGGCCTTATTGTCTTTAAGCTCTGGGATAACATGACTCTTTTGTTAGGCTGCTGGCCTTGGGAGACTTAAGCCCAACACACTGGTGCTTGGCTTTAAGAATGACTGGAGAAACGCAGATATGAAGGACACAGAAACCTACATCAACCTCATACAGTGAGTTTAATCTCTTCCTTTGTAATGCAAACATATGAGGATCATGGGCAAACAGCAATGAAATGTACCAGTTGGATTGCAAAACTTGCACACACAGTGTCTAGCTCTAAAACTTTGGTAATAACCAGAGAGATCTTATGCTCTTGCAGTCATATTCTGCACATTCTTCAACACCTATGTGTGGATTATACTAAGAAGTACTATAGGAACCAATATTAACTTTTATTGCTTTTAGCCGGAAAGGGCCTAACTAATGTCTGTCCAGGTGTTTATTCATGCACTCTTTAAACATAGTCACAACCGTGCATAGTCTCATCGAATAGGAAAGGGAGAGAGGGAGCACAAATAGATTCCTGCTTTTCAGTTTTGTGATGATCCTTTTGCTTTAGAAATTAGCTAGTCATTTAGGGTTAGCCAGGTTAAGCTGTAAATAAGTGCTATGTTCTTTAGGGACTGCAAGGTATAATAGAACTATGCACTGTTTGTAGTATATTACATTGAAATATCTTTTTGTTTGTAGTATATTACATTGAAATATCTTTTTTCATGTGTGTCCTTTAAGTGCTGTAGGTCTTTCAGCCATGTGCAAGTTCTGCCCCCACACTGTAACATGTGCTGAAGCCTGTTTGTTTGTGTACAATTGAAGTATTCACAGTAATTGTTTGGACCTGGTGGAAAAGTACTGATCTAATGTAAACGTGTTACGGGTCAATACTGCTGATGTCCAACGTCCTTCCATGAGACACCAACAATTGTTTATTTGTGTGTGTTTTTATGTTTCAGTGATGCCTTTGACTTCCAGTATGGTACGGTCATTCTTAGACTTAGAGAAGGTCTTGATATTTCCCACATTCAAGGCCAAGGTACAGTTTAAAACCATATGTTGTTATGTTATCGGTTACAGAATGAATGATTTACTTTGCAAAATCTGCATGTTTGACCATTCTAAATATAACATCTTTTTTCTTGAATAAAGGATTGCTGTTTACTTTCCCCATTTATCAGTATAACCATGTTATTTGCTGCTTTTTTATTGAAGCTAATTCCCAAGTCCATTGAATATACTAGCTAACAAGCTATACATTGTGCCTAAAAAGAATACCGTTAAAAGATCTTGTGTAGCACTAAGGCCTGGGGTTATACAATCAAGGAATTAGGGTTTTGACACTTAAAAGGCACAGGATTTCTGTTTAGGTGAAATAAATTGTCCTTGTAATAGTTGCTTTCCCTAAACAGGAACCTCAGTTTATGCTAAATTCCCTTTGAAATTGCCTTGACCTAAGTGTTTTGCACAGGAACACAAAACATGTCAAATAACTTGATTATTCTTCTGTTTCCAAAGATGATACTTCAGGCATGAAGGATGTTGTTGTATCTATTGATATGAACAAAGACTCAGATGGCGACTCCTCCAAGCTCTCATCCAAGGCAACAAGCGTTCAGAACAGTCCGGCTGTCCAAAAAGGTTAGCACTGTTTTTTTTGGTTTTTGTTTTGTTAATGAGATTCACAGACAAACCCTGTTGAAGCTCTTTAATGCAAGACTATAAAATCTCCTCTTTAAGAATTCCATATGTTTTAAACTGGTTCAAATGGAAGTGAAAAGAAAGGAAATGTTATTTTATGAGTTTATTTTATCCTTTTTTCCCTTAGAAATTTCTTGAATTCTGTGAACACTACTTTTCAGTAGACCATGTCTTAAACTCATACAGGAAGTGTTGTGGCGTGCCCCTTTGATCTTGACTGTCCCACTGGGATCCTGTGCTCTAGTCACTAACACACATTTCACACACACATCCCAGATGTCCGGGCCATCCAAGATGTCCACCCCCCACAGCTGAGTGACAAACAAACTGGGACATCATTCCCACAAACTGGAAACCATTAGGCTGGGAACGGAGCAGAATTGGAGTATTTACATTATATGTTATATATAATATATATAATAGTTATATTTAATTATATATAATGTTATATATAATAGTCTGGTTCATTTTTATAGTAGGCAGTTGCTTACGTGCTCAATGCGACTGTTGAATGTGTTCTCAGTTTAATTTCACATTAGCTTGTTACTGAATCATGCATGTTGGTCTAAATGATGAACTATAAAGCTGTATCTGATCACATGAAGCTTTTTTTAGTCCTGCTCTGTCTTCAGTCTAATTATATGTTTTAGACTTAAAAATGACATTAGACCGAGTTAGACAGTTTTTCAAGTCTAGAAATGTTTAATATGTCTTTATTTTTTTTGAGGCAGCCTCTCTATGAAGTATATTTGCATTGGTTTCTTGACCATTCTCACTCATTTTCTCTGCTGCTCATCAAAACAGGATTACTGCAGTCTTACATACACATGAATGATTTATTATCTTATTATTTTTAGGTGATGAGAGAAATAAGTGAAGCAAAATAACAGTTACAAAATATAATATAATATTAACAATGGAAACCATTTAAATGTAATGCCCAGGTTACAAACCCTCTGATATCTGCTCTCCGCACTTCCATCAATATGCAATTCTGTATACCTGTTTTGATGTCTTTGATTAGAAGCACAATTCTGAAATGACTATTGAAATGGCTGTTAACAAGATTTTTTGGATTGAAAAAACAATATGAAGTTCACAGGATCGCATATTTTAAAGTTATTTTTCTAAAATATCTACAAATTAGTACATTAGATGTTTGCCATCAAGTAAAACTTTTTTTTGGACACTTATTTTTTGCTGTAGCCCTATTATGGAATTTGTCTTTCCTTACACATCATGGATGGCTATTTTGGATGTCAGTCTGATGTCAATTTCCTGTCTAAACAAGAGGCTCTTCACTGGCTCCAGATTCTCTGAAGACAGGAAGAAACTTGGCTTGTGGGACTAATCCAGCACTAATTAACCAAATTATTTTTCTGTCCAGTTTTCATCTGACCAAAGACAAGTGTCCGTATCTACCAAGATGAGTATAGTAAATGTTTGGGAGGTGTGTGTATGTGTGAGATGAACAAATTGAATATTGATCATAATGGAGCTAAGCGTCACTAATACTAAACCCTTTATTATTTCCTCAAGAACAGGTTCACATTTGTGTGTATTCCATCTTGAAGCATATGATGTATTTTGCCATCTGCTTCAGAGTCCTGGTTAGACATGCATTCATGCATGGGATTTAGAACATAAAAATGTTTTTGGAAGAGAGATGCCTTTAATATTTGAAATACTTAAATGAATCTGCATTACATTTAAAGATAGACGCCCGAGTTCCTTCCAGGCTTATGGAAGAGGGTGACTCATGTTTTTCTTATAGTCTGGTTTTATCCCTCTTTCTGTCATACGGCACAGCTTCTGGTTGTATGGGTGATGATGTGGACAGTGTATGTTGTTTTAAATTTAATGATCCTGACTTGATAGTGTATTGAAATGTGTTTTTTCCCCACAGATTACAATTTGTTTTATTTGGAGTTGTTTCTAATGCAGTGTTAACAGAACAGACCTCTCATTGTACCTCACTGTTGACGCATGTGTTTTCCATCACGACAGCCGTGAGCATTAACCCTCCTCTTTTTTCTCCCCTCTCTTTCTCTACATTTTTGGTGAACTTTATCCAGATGACGAGGACGACGGCAAAGCTCCCACACAGCCCCTGTTGAAAAAAGGCAGGCAGTTCATCTTGTGTTTTGTGCTCTTTCTCTCAGGCTCTTTCTCTTTCTCTCTCTCCCTCTCTCTTTCTTGCTTTTTTCACTCTAGCTATTGGTATTCCCATTGCCCAACTGACTGTCCTTTAAGAATAACAATTCTCTTTCTTCAGTTTTCATGTTGCTTTTTTTCTGCTGGCTTTCTTCTTAACCTCTCCTCATGGCTTCCTGTGGCCTCAGGCCTACCTGTGTGGTACTGTGTGCTCCATCATACTTGGGGAAACTGTCTCTGTGTGGGTGTTAATGTGCTCTGATAACATGCCTTTCTTTCTCCTCTCTCTCCTGGACTTCTCCTTCTGCTACGTCTAGTGCTTATTCTGCAAAAATCTACTGAAAAAACGTTTTAAAATGGTGCCATTTAAAGGTAGTGCATCTAATGTGATATGGGACCACTCCTAATGGCCACTTAATGAAAGTATCTTTGTTAATTTTGTGGGAAGTATCTGCTCTTTTTTGCTTAGAAGCTTGGTTTAGAATCAAAGTGCTTCTCAGGTGTTTAATTGTTTTGTGACTCTGGATAAAGTCAATTTCCTTTGCTGAAATGCACAACCCTTCAGTCAGACTTAATGAGGGAGAGTAGCTGTTTGTGCAATTTTTCTCTGATGCTGAAACGCTTTTCTGAATTTCATGTTTGTGTGTGTTTTTAGATAAAACCAGCCCAACTGTGCCGCTGAACGTGGCCGATCAGAAGCTGTTGGAGGCTAGTCAGCAGTTTCAGAAGAAACAGGGCAAAGGCACTGTGGATGTCTGGTGGCTGTTTGATGATGGTGGTATGTTAGAACTTTCTCTTTGTGTATTTATGCACTGCGTAGTTACATGTGTACTTATATGGTTATGTTTCGGTAAATGTTGTTATGTTAATGTAAAAAAACGATATACAGTGTTTTGCATTTTGCAGTCATTTGATTTTGTTTCTTTTGCCAGGCTTGACTCTGCTCATTCCATATTTAATTGCCAACAAGAAGAAGTGGAAGGACTGTAAAATTCGTGTCTTCATTGGGGGAAAGATCAATCGGATTGACCATGACCGTAGAGCGTTAGTATCTGATTTTGCTTCAGATGAGTTTTCAGAAAATGTTTAATGGTTTAACACTGCTGTGATTAATGTGCTTTTTCTTGTCCCGATCACTAGCTGTAAAAGTCTGTGTTCATCTCTCTGCTGTTGAATAAGGTTAATACAGTGGTTTGGCCAACAATTCTATTTTGTCTTTAAAAAATAGTCTATCAGCTAACATGTGGGTGTCTAATGTAGTTTTGCATGTGATCTAAACATAGTTGAGAAGTACCCACTCAGGTAGTGTGGTGATATTGCATTAAGGGGCCAGTTATCTCCCCTATAAAATTAATTCAAAAATCACACAATTGCTTTGTTATTGAATGAGATGGAAAGCAATCTCAGATAGACTTTCTAATGCCGATTCTAATGCTGCTTGATGCACTGTTCTCTATAAAAATGGACAAATGTAAGGAACACATTTAGGCTTCTGCTAGCTTTCTGTTTTGTTTATTTACATTTACAGCATTTGGCAGACGCTCTTATCCAGAGCAACGTACATGGTGAGCAGTTGGGGGTTAGGTGCCTTACTCCAGGGCACTTCAGCCTGCTGTCCGGTTCTGAGAATCGAACCCGGGACCTTTCGGTCACAAACCCACTTCTCTAACCATTGGGCTATGGCTGCCATAGCTACATTATTTCTGTAGCTAACAGAGAAATGATCAGAAAACTTTTAAGCAAGTCTGAAAGTTGGTTCTGTGAATGCTATATGACAAAGCAGGACTTAAAGTTGCAGGCACATGATCCTGCCTTGGCTATGCTTGTGCTTTGAATTAGTATGTTCTTTTTACATGCAATGCTTTATGCGTGGCTTCCCACATGTTCTCGTTCTCCCTTGTTCGCTCTCTCTCTCTCTCTCTCTTTCTCTCTCCCTCTGTCTCTCTCCCTCCCTCCCTCCCTCCCCCCTCCTTGTGTGTATGTATTTCGGAGAGCGCTCTGAACCCACGTGGCGGTATTGTCCAACACAAATGTTTCCCCATTGTCCTCTGCAGCTGCCTGCTGCTCCTTTGTTTGCTAAATTTAGCACTATGCCAGGGCTCAGTCCTTTCACAGCACACTGCAGCTAATGTGGAAGTAGTTGGGTTTCAATGAGCCCTGCACAGTATGTAAAACCGTGTTATCTGTCTCAGTCTCTCTGTTCCAGGTTGTTAAGTGTTTGATCATTAATCATTCTATGATCTATTTGTTCCTTCAAAGGCATTGGTGATTTCTTAATAACTCCTAGTTACATAATCGTATTGAAATGAGTAAATATGGTGCACTGAAAAATTTGAGACAATTTCACAGGAAGTAATGTAGTACTTATTATTTCACCAAAATGGTCATATCTCATCTCACTAAGCATCACTAAGCTTCACAGTGAATTTAGAATACTTTTTAGGTCAGATAAATTATTTACCTTACCTGCTAAATACATGGTTTTGAGCATCTTATTGCTCCAAATTAAATAAGCAAACCTATAGTTTTGCCAGGAGCATCAAAATGAAGTACTTGCTACTGAATCCAGCTGTTGCTGCTGTTTTTTGTTCTTTGAAGTTTTTCTTTTGAAGACAAGTCCTACGGAAATTACTATTCAGAGAGCAGCCTTGTAGCTGGTATCTCTCAAATCACAGATAATTTTAACAGTCCTCAGCCATAAATCCACAGGTACCTACCATGTCCGTTCTTATTTTTATAGCATTACAGTGGCTTCAGAATGACTTTGAAGGCTACTCCTGAATGCATTCCATACCAGAATGGCTTTGTAGGTCTTGGGTAACCCCCTTTTGTTCTTTCCTTAGAATGGCCACGTTGCTCAGCAAATTCAGGATAGATTTCTCTGACATCACTGTCCTGGGAGACATTAATACAAAACCCAAGTCTGAGAGGTAAGTTGAGAGCTACCAGCACCTTTTATCTCAGCTCTCATGTGAGCAGTGACAGCATTTCTGATTTCCCACAAACATCTGTGTAATTGTGTGGTTTCTTTGAGTGTACCACAAAGTGGACATATGTGGCAGTGGCAAATGCAATGTTGTGAATTATTCGATATCTTGGTTGCTCGTGTGTGTTGTGGACCTAGTATGAATAATAATTTGTGGGTTTTTTTATATTGAAGATTAATAATTTTAAATGTACACTTATGTAGGTGTAATCAAGAGCATTATCTATAATCATACTTACTGTAAGCATAGTGGCTGGAGGTCATGCAAGGGCAGTTAACAATGGTCAATTGTTAGACAGGTTCTAAAAGGAAACTCTTTACAAATAAATAAATCCTGAGACGTCTAATACATTGGTGTGATAATTAGTTATTTATTGAAGCTTGCAAGTAATTTAAGTAACGTTTTCTTTATTTTTATTCCATGAATCCTTCATAAACACTCAAACTTGATTCATTATTGTATCATATTAGCCAAGCTGAGCACTGTATACGTCATTACGCAAAGCCACGTTTTTACCCTTGTGTCTTCAATTTACTTTGAATGAAACCCCATTTTTAAGTGCAAGCATACGCTGGTGAGATCTAGCAAATGTGAGTCTCCTCTGTTCGTGATGATCAATATGTACTGTGTAATTAATAATTAGGTCTTTTTTATTAAAAAAAAAAAACACTGCTTATGTTTTTTGTCCAGTGTGGCAGCCTTTGCAAAGATAATTGAGCCCTATAAGCTGCGAGAAGATGACATGGAACAAGAGGCAGCAGAGAAGCTGAAGGCTGATGAGCCCTGGAGGATCACTGACAATGAGTTGGAGCTCTACAAGGCCAAGGTGAGGGAGCCTCTCTCACACAAAACTGTAGAACTAGATTTAAGCTTTACACACTCCCTATTTCCAAGCTTAATGTGTTTCTATTATAGTAAGTGTGGTGCCAGTAGACCTTTTCATTAAAAATAGTTTGTTTTGTCATCTGAGAGCCATATCAGCTTCCACAGCAGGACAGAGATCTTTTGAATTAAGTCTTTTGTATAGAATTATAATTGCCCTCATTAAATGAGCTGGATTGTAAAGAAGGTAGTTGGGGGAGTTGGAGTAAATGGAACTAGTATTTGCTTCAGAAAAGGTTGTAGGAAAAATTAAAACTGTCTGCATTAAATAAAAGATCAGTTCATCACGTAACATGAAACTAGTGTTTCACATGAACCTGCATGTGTGCATGTGGGTTTGTATTGCAGAGTAATCGTCAGATCAGACTGAACGAGCTGTTAAAGGAGCACTCAAGCACAGCCAACCTCATTGTCATGTAAGTAGCTTTGACCCAGATTAAAAGATTCCATCAACAATTGTTGTGTACAAACCATCTGCTTATTTGCTGTGTGTATCTGGGTTTTTATCACTAAAGTCTTAAGTGAATTAGCAGTGCTCCAGTGTAATTTGAGACAGTAGTTTTGGCCTTTAAGCCAAACACAACACAATCTGGGCTTTCTCTTTACAGTATGTCTTTTATATTATTATTAGTATTTTCTAAGGCTCTTCTAGTTGGGCCTTCATATTCATTATTCAGTGATAAAATGTACTCATGATACGAATATCATGAGTAAATATCAATAAGGGAGAGTGACTGGTGTGTGTTTATGCTTGTTTGTTGAATTTTATCAGCTGACATGCCTCACAGCACAGTATCAATTTTGGAAAACAAATACTGCCAACCTTTCAATAACCTTGCTTGTGTTATTAAAAGCAGTTTTACTAGTTACTACAACAAACAGATGTGCTTGATTTACAACCTTTCCAAAAACCAACAGTGAAAGTGATGAGACGTGAACTTGCTTAGCTTATACATTGGTTAATTCATGAGTGGAAAAACATGCAACAGTCTTATGCAAAAGTTTGAGCAAAAAATAAGATTTGGGTGATTTTGTAATTGAAAAGATGCTAACACAGTCTCTCTAGGACATGGAAAAAATACACAATACTTTCAGCAAACATTGATGCTGTTACTTTTTCTGCCATAAATTGAACAAAAATAAAAACAACATTAGGGCACTGTAAAAGTGTGGGAACCAAAATTCCAAAGTCTCCGATTCTTTTTACAAGGTTTCAGACCTTAATCAGCTGATTAGATCTGATGCATGTCAACAGCTGTCATTAGTAAATATCAGCTGGTGCCAATTTCAAAGCTTTACAAATACTCTGACTCTTTACACTTTGTGCACACACTTGTGGACACTTAACAACCATGGGTTCCTCTAAGCAGCTGTGTAAGACTCTGAAAAGGAAGTTATCAATGCCCACAGTGTAGGAGAAGGCTTCAAGAAGATAGCAAAGCATTCAGTTTCCGTAGTGAGAAATGTAATTAAAATATGGCAGTTCAGGGAATTGTGGAGGTCAAAATGAGATCTGGAAGACCAAGAAAACTCTCAGAGAAATGCGTGTATGCTGGTCAGAAAGACAGATCGAAATCCCCATTTGACAAAATACTTTTTTCCCCCACTGTTTTTCTTGATAGAGTCCTGATCCAATATTTATATTTTCCTAGAACAGTTTCACAGCTTTATGTCTATTATAAGTTATTAAAATCTAGTGTATATGCTTGACAACTAACAAGTGAATTCTCACATTTTCCTGTAAAAAGATGTGGGCCCATTTCCTTTTTTTTCTTCAAGTTTTACACTGTTGTATGAGATCAGCAAAACTGATTTTTATGCAATACTGTACACTTTAAATTAAAAAGGGGGTTCATCCAGTGTTAGGGAGTATTGACACTGGCTTATTGTGAACCTTGCTGTAAAGCTCTGAGTAGTTTTGAGCGGGTCGGGAATAGTGTAGTTCCAAGAGATGGTGCAAACCTTTATTCTCCATTGGTTGGTCATCCAAAGTTATGAACTCAGTTACGTTCTTTTTTGCCTTTTTGTTTTCTCGAGGAAATTTCTCTCTCTTTTTTAAAGTGTCCTCCAGTGTGTGTTACTTCAGTGCACTTAACTGAGTGAACTTACTGTATTCTGTTGAGTGTTTATTTTTTAGCCTGAATATTACATCGGTAGTATTAAATTGAGCTCTGTTACTACCGCCGACAAAGTGTTTGTATTCCACTGGACGGCTTTCATTTTACAGTTTAAAATATTTTTACCGTGTGCTGCCCCAAGGCGCGCTCTCTGTTTACAGCAGCTGCACAACGACTGACAAAACAAAGAATCTGACTTAGGCTCGTTCATGCTAACGCCAGGAAATCCCTGCTCATAACTAATATTATTTGTTTTATTCTGAAAGAGCATAATTTACTGTTTGTTACTCTATAGAAAGAAACATTATATAATAACCCCTAATTTTTACGTTTGACATTGTATAAGATATTTTGTTGGTGTCAATCTACATATTAAAGGACATGTATGTGAAATATAGTATAATTATATATATATATATATATAGATATATATATATATAGATAAGTATAATTAGCCATTATCCCATAGTTACTGGCACCTAACCCTTTCTGTTTTCTGTCTAATAGGAGTATGCCACTGGCCAGAAAGGGGGCAGTGTCCAGTGCCCTGTACATGTCTTGGTTGGACACTCTTTCCAAGGACCTCCCGCCCATCCTGCTAGTTCGTGGCAACCACCAGAGCGTCCTCACATTTTACTCTTAAGCGAATTGATGATCACCGGTCCCCGTGAAGCACACCTCACTGATATACTAACACTGAACACAAATGTGCCCACTCCAACACATGAAAGTAGATCACCTGCGACTGCAAGGATAGTAATGATGCCGATGGTCAAGAGGAGGCTAGAGGGACTAGAAGCACCTTCTCCTGAGAAGCTTTTGGTTACTGTAGCACCGTGATCCCCACTGCTGACACTTGTTGTGAAGTTGTGATTGTACAGGGTATGTTCCCAGAATGTTCTGGACAATTTGGGGACAAAACAAGAACATGTTCAAAGATTGAATGGTTACTGTTTTCTTCGGATCACAGGCATATGAGCATGAAGTACGCATCGTTCTGATTATCAGTATCATTATTGTAATGGTTAAATTGTGAATTTTTATTTTTTTGCTCTTTGAAGTAGCAATAATCACCTGATTTTCCTATTTTTTCCTCACTTGGGAGAAAACCATGCAGAATGCTTTGCAACACCTTTGATAGCCTTATAGATGTGCCTTCCAGTTCAATCAAATTAAATTATAAAACATTGCCATGATCGCTCAATTATCTGTAGATGTAATAGACTATTTTTAAATTGGGTTTTAAATGTACAAAAGGTTTTAAGGACTTTTATGCGAGTGGGTTGGATTTGGAAAAGGTTTCCACGTCTTAGCATAAAAAGTTTTTTGGGTTTTTTTTTTCAGCAAGGTTTAATGTTCCCCAGTTGTTTCTTTCTTTTCCAGGTTTCAGTCTTCCTTTAAACTGTGAAGGGATTGTTCCCACTGCAGTATTCTAACCCTGGATGTTCTGATTAGCAAAGCTAGAAGGTCGATACAAATGTACAGAGCTCGATGGCAGAATGTCGTAAGAGTTGATCACTCGAGTGCAGATGAACAGTCTGTGGCTTTAAGATGTGCTGACTTGTTCTTGTCTAAAAAGGTGTCTCAGAAGAGTGGCACATCAAAGCTGCTATAATGTGATGGATACACAAAGAACAATCAACCAAATATGATGTGACCTCATGAATTGCTGTAATTCCGCAAACCTGCAGGTCTCGCTATAGAGGACGACTTTGCCTTAAAAGCAGAAGTAATGATTGTTGACTTCTATATTATAAGCCATACTGGCTGGATGATTGATTAGCGGGTAAACGCAAAACAGATTGACAGATAGATGCATTAAACAGAATGTAAAGTCCGTTGTAATGTTTTCTTCTATTTAGTTCATCGTTTTTATATTTTAAAACTCTCCCATCTGTAATAACAGGCTTCCTTCATTTCAAACCAGTCCAATTGTAGCTACACAGTAAACAGTATCAGTGGTGTTGTCAGGACTCGGACATGGAGCAACAATTTCTTTCTTCGTTCTAGTGTTGGACTGTTACGGAGCAGCCAATAACGTTCCTTCATATTCGTGTGTTAAATTTGGGGGCTTCCCTGTCTCGTGCAGTGTCACTGTAAAGGCCTGTTCAGGTTTCGCAGCTGTTATCGAAGGCCAGCGCCACAGATTACAGGATGTCTTGACTTGTTGATTGAAACCAGTGCTGAGAATGTTGTTCATGTCTGTGGCTTTGTCGAGTGAGATGCAGATATACCTCTATGCAGGTGAACTGAGATGAGTGCTACTCATTTCCCTTTCACTTAACGATGGTAATGAAAGTCAGTCTCTCATCCAAAAACCTCAGGATTGGATTTCTCCCGCCTGCAGTGCTTTTTCAGTCCCGGTCGAATGTTGTCGGTTGTTGCTGCAGCAGATTTTTTGGTTGAGCTTGGACTATATTAGCAGGTTTAACGTGAGGAGCTGATTTCATTTGCCAATGTCACGTTCAAAATCAAGCGAATCGACTCCGATTGCCTTACGGAATTCTACAACGAACTGGTTTAGTTCTGAACCTATTGCCTCGTTTCTGCACACGCTGTGCTGGTCCCCATAATGTGACGTTGCTTTTAATGAAAGGTTGTGTGAATGTAAACCCTAATGCTGAACGAGACGACTCTCCGTTCTTCGTCATCACACTCAACACTTCAAAAAAGTGTTTTTTCTTTTTCCAAAAGTCTGAAGTTGCCCAAACGCAAGCTTAACGCTGTGATGTGTTGTCCGGCTCTGTGTAGTGACCAGCACCCACACGAATGCATCTCGACAATACATGTTCATCACCAATCACCATGTGAGAAATATGCCATGAATATATTCATATTTATAGCTCGCGCTCTATATACTCTAGTGTGTTAAAGGACATTGTACTTAGTATGTGTGACACGTAGATTATGTTTTGTTTTCAAGACGATGGGCATTGTGAAGCGCTTTTGACTTCAAATGGTACAGTCTTAACTGTTTTCAGTTGCGTGAGTGTGTGGCTGTATAGACCTCGAATTCCCTCAGAATGACAAAATAATCCAGAAATTAACCACCACCTCTTATCTTAAATTATTAAGATATTACGTATATATATAAATATTTAAATATAGTAAAAATTGGGAGAAATATTTAGACGTCAAGTAAATTTGCTATGTGTAACAATCACAATGTGTTTGTAAGTAAGTGTGCGTTCTTTATAAACGTATAGCTACACGTAGCTGTGGCATCAGAGGCGACTGTACCGTGGGTTTAACAAGGTACGTCTGATGTGCCTCCAAAAGCTGTTGTGTTCTGTGGAAAACCAAACAGATGAACACTATGTGCTTTTCCCATGTCGACGCGTTTCCCCCCATTTCCCACCCATGTAGCCAAAGCCCAGTTCCTCTCTCTCCATCAGAGCCGTAATGAAAGATGAGAAAAAAACATTTCCATCTCTAGTTCACACTGTATTTTCTTTACTAACCTGTAAATATCTCATAGTCTAACCAGATTAAGGGAGTGGAATAATAATGGCAAATTAATATGGAGAAAGAAATATTTATTTTAGTCTAGATTTCTCCAGTATTCTGTTTTTTTTTTTTTTTTAATTGCATGTTGATTTTGTTCCCTTTTGATTACTTTGAAAACTTTCTTTCTCCTCTGTACATTTCTATCTTTTATATGCCTTTGAAGAAAAGCTATGTTGACAAGTGGTTGAGTTTGCTCAAGCGTAAGGGTGGATCGAATTGATCTGGCTGAAAGTGGGATGTTTTGATATACTGTACTGTTAATTGTCACAAATATGCTTTTTTTTTCTAACATTTTAACATTTAAGGATACCAATACTTTGTACATCTTTATTGCAATAAATAAAAATCAAAAGAAACTAAATGGTCTTTTCAAAACGCCTCTTTTACCACAGAGCTTTAAAACGACGCCTCATATTACGGCTTAATATCAGTTCTTGATTGAACAGAAACCAATGTTTGGTTGCTGATGTTGAGCTGGTGTTTGGTAGAACAACACTGCCATCCGGTGTTAGAAGAGTTTCATCACCGCTGTGCTCACACTTCAGAATCAGAATAACTTTATTATCCTGCTTAACTTCCCACAGGCCCTGAAAATCAGAATTCATAAACCGTTACTGTGTTGGAGAGTTTGTGAAACGTTGGGTTGAAAACTCCAAAAACATCTAACTTCAGAGGAACCACGGTGGATGTAGAACACAAAAGATTTTATATTAAATTAATACTGATTTCTTAAGACCTAATTCTGAGGACAAAAAGGAGAAATGGATTTATAGAACATAAAGAGCAGAAAACCTTCTCAAACCTGAGAAGCCTTTACATTTAAAGTCTGTGGGTGTGTTTGCACATTTAATACATTTTACAATGTGGGGCTGAAAGTGATCTGAGGTTTGAATGGCTGTAAAAGATTTTACATTTCTTTTTTTCGACCAGTAAATATAAATAAATATATATTTTAATTGCTTTTTCCCACAGAAAGTCCATTTGTTTAATGGTTTGTTTAACTGAATGTCTGCTTTGTATACAAACTGCCCTGTCATTAATGCAGGTAACTGTACCTTAAACAATCCTTCATTATCCTTATAATCCCCCTTTTTTGTCTTTTACTCTGGACTTATTCTGATTGTGCTTACATATTGCTGTTCCAGCAATAACATGTCTTATTTTCTTTCCTCATTTGCATAACATTTGCATGAAATTTACACGAAGCTGTGAGTGCCAGTGGTAACAGCTGGTGACTCATTTGTGATGATGGCAGCAGCTCAATTTCCCTCTTCTCATGCAATTAAGACATAAATACACGTGTTTGACTTTTACTAAATCTACTGTTTGCAAGTTTCACTCAAAATCTGGTTTACCTTTAAAAGGACACGGTCACCAGTCTAACCATTAACTGTTAACAGTGAGGTGGAGTGTGACGTTTCTGCTAGTAGTGGGTTCTGAGTGAGGATCCCTCTCCTCTGTGATTGAACGGCTCATTAGCCAATAGAAATTAAGCAGTATCAGTCAATCACACTAACAAAATGAAGTCACTTCTTGTTTTCCAGCGATGCAGTTTAAATAAAGAGAAGCGGGATTTTCCGAGGAGTCTGTTCCTCTCTCCGCTGTTTTGTCCTGATTTTTGTCCTATTACATGAAGCCCTTTAGTTTGATCCTCAGGGGTTGTGAAGAGAAAAAGCAGCAGTTCTACTGTGGCTGTGATTCTGAAGGTCTGATTTTAGGCCAGAACAGATCAGATCCAACTCAACAGTCTCCTCCAGATGATCAGGGCCTTCAACAGCACCCGGAGTCATATTAAAGTGATGCATTTTGATGAACTGAACTCTTCTACTCTATGACGGTTGTAGGATTTGGTGTTTTTTCTCCTTGACTATAGTTTAGCATCTTGTGCTGTAGTTGCTGTTCCAACCGGCTCCTCCACCCACCTCCACACTGCTGCAACTTTAGAGGCTCCATGTCCAGCATTACTTTTGTATTTATTATTTCTTTTTACCAAAACTGTCATCATTTAGTTCAACACGACCATTTTCCAATTTTCCAATCCCGTACAACAGGTTGTTTTGTTTTGGCCCAAATATGTAAATGACATCTGTTCTGATTGGCTGCCCTGTATCCAGCCCAGACTGGAACTCTCCTTATAACTTCACTGTGGCTAAACTGCTATAGACTGAATATACAGACAGACTAGACCATTACGAGACTGTTTACAGCTTCATTTCCATATATGAAGTGTATGTACTGACCAGGGGAGAAGAGCCCTTTAATACTTTACTTTAAAACGAACTGAATAAAATCTCAGCAGATTCTCAGAATCGATTCCCCTTTTCCAGTCTTGATTTTTTAAATGTTTTGAAAAAAGTCACGAGAGGTAATTCAGTTGAGATGTAACAACGCCATTCATGGTTTGAAGTGAAATGCTTTAGTTTAGAGAACTCGCTCTTTACAGTGGTGGTGATAGGAACCGAGCGAGGATCTCTTCTTTTAATCCCAACCAGGCAGTAAACCCATTCGTAACCTTAGTTTGATATATGATGATGATAATATTACAATATTGGGAAAAACGTTTCTTTAGCAGGTTTACAACAGCCTGAACATGTTTCTAAATGTAAATTTGAGGCAGCTTTTGGAGGCAAGCAGTTGACTTCAAACACTCTGAATGAAATTGCTTCCATTTTCATTTTATTACACAGAAATGTTACAAACGTAGTGAAATATTCTTTAAAAATTGTCATAGAAAATAAACATGAAGCTACAAAGCGATGCAAGTGAACCATTTCCTTTTCTTGGTTTTGGTGATCGGTTTGGTCACTTCAGCAGTAATTTGAACCACATTATTACTAGCAAAAAAAATAAATATAAAGTCAGTTTAATCAAATCTATCATATATACACCTGTATGAATCTACACTGTGTAATAATAATGTTCAAATTTGAATGATAGTCGTGTTTAAATCTACAAAAACATGCTGGTGGCATCTATCCGTCTCATTTAAGACTGAATTTTATTTCATCTCCACAATCGTCACTACAATAGCGAGTGATGGTTGTAGAGCAGATGTGAGAGAAGCTGCAGAAGAGCTGAAGAACGTCTGTGGATGACATCGTCTCCAGCTATTTTGGGGAAATAGACTCTGAATACACTGCAGTAAACACCACCACTCAGGAAAACTCCACGTCTTCACGAGTACATACATGAAACAAAACTATACGGTTCAATCAGCATTACAAAAGACATTGAAGCTTACTCCTGGTGTGTTCATGGAGGTTGATCCCTGGATCAGATAAAATACTTAAAGCAATTTTCCCCCAATAATCTAATTTGCACAATTTTCCTAGTAAATCAAATATACTGTCGGTAATCAGACATGTTTGGGACCAAAGTTTGGTTTTGTACTGAAGCTACCAAGCTAATGTAGCTAACTGGTAATGGAAAATAACTCCTAAATCATCACAAGTGTTGATGAAAAACATATTTAGTTCGGAGGTCTGAATAACGCCCTTTCAAAACCCCAAGTGTAAATAATCATGTAGTAAAATCTTCCATTATGTGTTCACTACATTAATGCAGTGCTGAAGGAAAAAAAATCAGACATTGAAGTAAATTTGATGTTTTTGTCAAAATGGCTTATGACACGTAGCACCCATCATTTAAAAACAGCTGCTAATCCTTGGTGTGTGTGAGGGCTTCACAGTGGAGTCACACAGGCCACACAGTGGCGATCTATTGCAGTGTGATGTGCAGCTTCATGTGCAGTTCCTGGCCCAGCTCTCCAGAGAGGTAGTCTCTGTCTCTGCTGTCCTCCAGTTCATGCAGATCTGTACCTTCATACAGTGGAGCGCTGCTGACCTCCAGCTCATACACACCTGAAGACGCTTTCTCATTCAGGCAGTGCAGGTAGCTGAGGCCCCGGCGCTGCTGGAGCTCGAACACTCCGGCCAAGTTTCCCACGCTGATGGAGTAGGAGATGTGCTGGTTGAGGGGTTTGATGGCAGGCACCAGCTCGAGGATGTGCTCCTCAGGATTGCACTGGGATATGCTGAGCACTAGGGTCACTGGCTGCTCCATGTCCACACTGGCCAGGCTGACTGGAGCGTCCTGCACAGACTGGGAAAATACACAGTAACAGTCGCTTTCAGGACCATACGGCTTTGCTGTTACTTCAGGTTTGTGGGATAAATCTTCACATAAATGCCCCAAAAATGCAAAGCATTTACATTTTAAAGATTTACAAAATGTTGAATGAGGTCCATCAGTCATGAATGATGATTGGTGTGGAAAGTTCGCTTCTTTATTTTTGTGATCGAGTAATTTATGAGGTAATCACACACACACACACACACACACACACACACACACACTCTATTGAGGCTTAACAATGTATTTTGAGTGATGCAGTTTGTACAGTGCTAACACCTCTCGCTATGAAAGGCTGCAGGACAGATTTCCTTTCATGTTATTTACCCCGTTACCTCGTCAACCAGGCCTCTCGCCAAATTTAGGGCCCTGGACCAATAGGGGCGAGCTAACGAGGTTTGACTGTATATAAGTCAATATATGTATAAAACTTGTGACTGACAGTTGAAAAGTACAGACACCAAACTCGTCTTGTCTGACAGACTACATTCAAGGTAATGGCTGAACTGTCGATTCAGTGGATCTATTTTTTCGCACCTCCTCAGGCTCTGTTTGGTTGGTAGTGCGTCTCCTCCTGGCTCCTCTTTTGTTGATACTACATTCATAGCAGCCTTCAGGAGAAAGACTGTTATCTTCAGCGGCTCCAGCTGCACCTGCAGTTCTCAGCTGGCTCTTCCCAAAGCCAAGGCCAGACACACAGTGCCTGTGTGATTACACACACACACACACACACACACACACACACACACACACACACACACACACACACACACACACACACACAC
>JBBIGC010000036.1:5240100-5250785 GCA_037576955.1 Lepidarchus adonis
AAAACAGATTGTAATTGCAGCTTTTTATGCAAATAGTATAAAATGTGTTTTTCTTTCAGATAAAAATGTTGTAGCTCTTATCATCTGCACTGCTGTAGCACCTGCACTGTTTCTATGGCCAAGAAGAATGTGTTGAACTCCCTGTAACTCGCACATCAGTATTGCCATGTCTGAATTTAGGCTTGATCATTCCTGTACCTGGAAGTCACTTTGGACAAAAGTGTCAGCCAAATGAATAAATGTAAATTAATAAATGTAAATAATTTGAACATTCTACAAGAAACACTTTTATTTACAAAACAAAAGGCAAGCACACGCTTCCTTCAAGGTACGTGAACCCAGCCACCACTTTGAACTATACTTGAGATCATGAAATATAAGACCTCATGATCCACTTTAGACATTTCTGAATGTCATTAGTACTTTTACATTACAGCATATCTTTTAATACCCCACTTGTCTAGTCTATGATGTGGTGGCCCTGTTTCCTTCCCTTTTATCCCAGATGCTTTTGTGGTATCTTAACAGCTTCATAATAACTTAATGAGAAACTAAAACATTCTCTGAGAATGAAAAAGAGCCTTTTACGTTCACATCCTACCAGAAATGCAGCAATTTTCATGGATAAACGAGCCAGCGCTGAAGCAATTAATGTGAACCTGATTCTCTAACCTAATGGTGAGCTGGCAGTTTGACAGTACATCGGTTTTTAATATACTTATAGAGAATGAAAGGACCCTTGGAGCTAAATAGCTTGTCCTTCTAGTCAGTTAAATGTTTTAGATTGACTACAGTTGCACGTCTAGTCCTATATCTGTAAAAGAGAAGGTATATAATTCTAATTGACCCATTATAACACAACTATATACTACTGAGGATATAATCAGGCTCCTATTCAGTCTAGAAGTGATTTGAAAGAGAGCCAGTGCAGCATCTGGGAGCTGAGCCATGTTGGAGCCAAAGGCACTAACCACTGCACCATGCAGTCTTAGTGTTTCTAACCGCAGACTGAAAATTCTCACACTGGACTGAGGTGACTTGTTTAGTGTGAGTAGCCATGAGTGGATTGTTTGGAGAGTGCCAGAAGCTGAAGTTTAGGCTGTTACTTTGGAGAGCAGTGCCTAATAAAAAGCCCACAAAAATGCAGGATCTCAGATCTGATAAGAATGTGAAAGGCGGGTTATGGTGGTAGTAGTAGAACTCAGCTCCGTAACTAAATGTATTGTGGCTGTACTATCACCCTGTAATGACACAGACACTTCCAGTGTTGGGAAGTAATATAATGCATGTAAAGTATCTCACAAAGTGAGTACACCCCTCAAAATTTTGTAAATATTTTTAAATAGCTCCAGTTTTCTCGTATTTCTTTAGACGACATTTTCTTTTCTTCCCTTTTCCGAGGGCATTCCCTCCTAGGTTTATTTTCCCTTTTTGCTCTCCCAGTTTAGTTTAGTTTCGCTAGGTTTTCGTTTTATTTTTTTCAAATACACCCCTCAGGGCAGTTTCTCCAACTGCTCAATAGCTCAGCAAGTTAAGACTCTCTGTGGCACCCAGGCGTCCCGGGTTCGAAGCTCACGTTCTGTGTGTCTTTTCTCCTCACCTCCCCGAACCCTTCAGTCCCTTCAAAATAACTCAACACACAGCCATTAAACAAATGACATGGCAACAAAAGTGAGTACACCCCTAGGGGAAAATGTCCAAATTGTGCCTTAAGTGTCTATATTTTGTGTGGCCACCATTATTTTAGAGCACTGGTTTAACTAGAGCTTCACAATTTGACACTGGAATCCTCTTCCACTCTTCCATGAAAACATACCTTTTCTTTAACAAGGCAGTGGTTGTCTTGGAGGTGTATTTGGGGTCGTCATCATGTTGAAATACTGCCCTGCAGCACAGTTTAAAAAATGGGAGGGTATCGTGTTCTGCTTCAGTATGTAACAGTATATGTTCATACTGTGTGCACAGTCATGGTTCCCCAGTTGCCCCTAGTTAATGCAGCCCCAAACCATGACACTCCCACCACCATGCTTGACTGTAGGCAAGACACACTTGGCTTTGTACTCCTCACGTGGTTGCTGCCACACACGCTTGACACCATCTGAACTGAATAAGTTTATCTTGGTCTCTCAGATCTCTCAACACGTTTCCATTAATGTATGTCCTTAGTCTGCTTGTTTTCAGCAAACTGTTTGTGGGCTTTCTTGTGCATCATCATTAGAAGACGCTTCGTTCTGGGATGACAGTCATGCAGACCAATTTGATGCAGTGTGAGGCGTATGGTCTGAGCACTGACAGACTGACCCCCCACCCCTTCATCCTCTACAACAATGCTGTCAGCACTCATATGTCTATTTTGAAAAGAAAAACTCCTGATTTGACGCTGAGCATGTACATTCAACTTCTTTGTTCGACCATGATGAGGCCTGTTCTGAGTGGAACCTGTCCTGTTAAACCACTCTATGGTCTTGGCCACCAAGCTGCAGCTCAGTTTCAGGGCGTTGGCAATCTTCTTATAGCCTAGGCCATGTTCATGTTGTGGAACAATTCTTTTTTCTGATTCTCAGAGAGTTCTTTGCCATGAGGTGCCATGGTGAATGTTCAATGACACCTGAGGCCTTGTAACACTAACAAAGCACAATTTGAACATTTTCACTTAGGGGTGTACTCACTTTTGTTGCCTGCAGCTTAGACATTAATGGCTGTGTTGAGTTATTTTGAAAGGACAGCAAATTTACACTGTTATATAAGCTGGACACTGACTACTTTACATTGTATCAAAGTGTCATATCTTCAGTGTTGTCCCATTAAAAGATATAGTAAAATATTTACAAAAATGTGTGCTCAATTTTGTGAGATGGTGTTACGTACATATTTAGAAAACCAAATATGAGTAACTATTTTTACAGCTACAATTTATATCAGAAGTTTTTTAAAAAAAAACAAATCAATTAATAAAACCAATGGATTACTTAAATTGATTACTTTGTAAAGTTAGCATTATAAACTGAAATTTTAGAGACATTTCCCATAAGCCCTTAATATAAAACAAAGCACAACATAGTAGTTACATGTAGACACCACATCAGATCATGGCTTCCACTTATAGCCAGGATCATTTCACATTCATATAAGGTAAAGGTGACAGCAACATTATTGTAAATGGCAAACTTGTTTGATGTCCTCATTTTATGCAGGCTTGAAAAGAGTAACATAAAGTCTTGGTTTAGATGGTCAGTGTAGCTCTTTAGCTGTTGTAATTCTCTTACTGGATTCCCCTGTCACATGCTTTTAATGAGTCAGCTGAATCAGGTTTCAGATCTCAGGCAAAGTGTTGTTTTCAAGCATAAGAAATTCACCAGGGCAGATAGACTAATGGACATGAACAACATCCCGCTATACTGCCCCACTGATCTCTTCTGTACTAACCCATTTAAACTTGATTTCACATCTGAATTCTTATGTTCAACAGACTGGATGTTGTTTGACTCTGTATATTTACTGCTACACTGAATTGCCAGAATTTAAAAATATATTTTTGTGAAACTTGTAACAACAGCCTTGTTTTAAAATTTCTGAAATATTTTAGTATTTATTTAGTATTATTACAAGTAACATGTCTTAAGATTGTACCTTCAGTTTAAGAGGTTCATTCAAACACACATATATGCACAAACTCACAGCCACACTCAAAATTGACTACCTTGACAGTGTAGGCCAGTGGAGTCCAGGGAAAATCCTCGCAGGCAATCACAGCTGAAGCTGCCTGGCGAGTTCTGGCAGATACCTTTGTCTCCACATAGACCAGGTTCTCCTGCACACTCATTGTTATCTGAAAGAGAAATCACCAAAAATGTGACATTCCACTATTATCTTAGAAACTGAAATAAATAAATAATCAAATAAAAGTACAATGAATTGCAATGTATGTGCGTGTGATGTGATAAACTCACCTATACAGGCTGTGTGGTGTTGTGTGAAACCTGGAGGACACTTGCATGTGAAGCCACCAATAGTGTTAACACACATAAACTGGCAGTTATGCCTCTTTGTCTGGCATTCGTCCAAATCTATAGTGCAAAATAGAAAAAAAAACCTCTTAACCTCAACTACCTTATTGCTATATCTATATATCTGCAGGGCTGTCATTTGCCTTGTATCAGATCTTCCTGTTTTGCAGGTTTCTGACATTAAATGTTATCAGATCAAAAACCTAATATTGGATTTACAGAAACATGCATTAGATTTTCATATTTATGCCTTAAATAACTGTGTGTTTAAACTCTGCCTTCTGTAGCTTTTCAACTAATTCTTTGGTTCCGCTTCTTTCACACCATTTCACTGGCATTAGAGGCCATTCCAATACTTGATATTTACGATATTTGAACCCCACTGGTCACACTGGTCAAATCATGTTTTGTTGATTTTCTAATTTTAAATAAGACATGTTTCTCTGCATTTCAGTATGGAATTTGTATGTATTTAGGTTTAAGATAAAGGAAGAAAACACATATAATGTGCCATAATGTTTGCACAGGCCATATGTTTTATCTTTTGAAATTTGTTACATTTAGCAAATAAACAGTAATTTTGCATTAACATGTACAATGATTCATCTGTAGAGAATGCATACTTACTTTTACCTAAAATATAAATACAACATGTTATTGGAACAGGGGCACCCATACATTTGCATATGACTATACATATGACATCTCATGTGTTACATCAAGATCCAGTTTTTGGCATGTCCCACGCAAAAAATCTTTTCATGTTTACCATCTCAAAATGGACAAATATTCAAAAGAAAAAATGATTTTTATAAATAAAGTCAAACTTTAGTTTCCTTACTCTGGCACTATGAATTGCTAGTCTATTATAGGCTTTAGGAAGTGTCCTCTCATATGACAGGAAAGGACAAATTCAGTTTGGAGGTTACTATGATTATAACTGCTCTTTCCTCACCCAGCAATAACAGCTAATCACTTCTCCACTGTCTAATGCTACTAGATAGGAATGTGATCATATGATCACTACAGTGAAAATCTGAAAAGGCTCATAGTCTGTCTTAATTAAAATCTGTGGAAAAAGAGGTCAGTAAGCAACCTGAAGAATGACAGAAAACCTTTTGACTAAACAATTGTGTCTGAACCGCTACACAATATCTACCTTTATGCCATTTACATTCCCCAGTCAATTTATATATTACAGCAGTTCCAGCATTTTAATGTTAGTAAGCCTTCAGGTTGGAATAGTCATGGCAGAAAACATCACCTTTACATGTCCTGCCGTCCTCTTGGAGGACATAGCCACGTGGACAGGAGCATACATAGCTGCCCTCTGTGTTCTTACAGATGAAGTTGCATGGTTTTGGAGACATAATACACTCATCCAGATCTGAGGAAATACCACATAAAGGACAGTAATGACAATAAAACAATAAAACCAGAACGTGATGATTTGCAAATGGTATAAGCTCAAGAGCAAAGAGCAAAGACAACATATCATCATTGAGTTTGAGAAATGTTATTTCTTTATGAAATATATAAAAGTAATGTTTAAAAACACCTTTAATAAAAAAAATAATAATAAAAAAATTTAATTAAATCAATTCAATTGATCAATTCATGGACACTGCTTCCTCTGGGCTAAAGATAGGATCTGTCATTACCTGTGATAAGAATAAATTGATAGATAGATACATGATTGATGCCAAGGGAAATTTAGGTGAATGTTAAATAATATATACAGATTTTGGAGCAACATATGCAGCTACTCAGACAACATTTTTCAGACCTGTAACCTGTTAAAAATAACATTAATATCATCAAAAATAAAATACTGCAAGGAAAAATTGTTTGGATACATTTTTTTTAATTAAGTTCACATCTGAAACTATTTTTAAATGGTATTCTATCTTTTGAAAAGTAAAATACAGTGGGGCAAAAAAGTATTTAGTCAGTCACCAATTGTGCAAGTTCTCCCATTTAAAAAGATGAGAGAGGCCTGTAATTTTCATCATAGCTTTACCTCAACTATGAGAGACAAAATGAGAAAAAAAATCCAGAAAATCACATTGTCTGATTTTTAAAGAAGCAAATTATAATGAAAAATAAGTATTTGGTCAATAACCAAATGTCACCTCATTACTTTGTTATATACCCTTTGTTAGCAATGACAGAGGTCAAACGTTTTCTGTAAGTCTTCACAAGGTTTTCACACACTGTCGCTGGTATTCTGGCCCATTTCTCCATACAGATCTCCTCTAGAGCAGTGATGTTTTGGGGCTGTCGCTGGGCAACACAGACTTTCAACTCCCTCCAAAGGTTTTTCTATGGGGTTGAGATCTGGAGACTGGCTAGGCCACTCCAGGACCCTGAAATGCTTGCAAAGAAATTCTTTAAAAATGAGACAATGTGATTTTCTGGATTTTTTTTCTCATTTTGTCTCTCATAATTAAGGTAAAGCTATGATGAAAATTACAGGCCTCTCTCATCTTTTTAAGTGGGAGAACTTGCACAATTGGTCGCTAAATACTGACTAAATACTTTTTTGTCCCACTGTATATAGGAACGCTATAGATTATTTATGCATTAATGTAAAATCAGGATTTTACTACTGTGATTGATTATGGGGGGGCTCTTTTAATTGAATCTGTATAGTATCTAGCTGCAGGTAGAAATTAATTTCATAATGGATTAATATGCAAATAATTTTTTTGACATTAATTGACTGATTGTTCTGTAAATAATTGGAAAAAGCAGAGGAATGCAGTCACTAGTCCTATAAACTATTACTTAATTAGCTGACAATTTAAAGTAGATACAAAACAGTGCCAATAAAATGACCCTTTCTGTACTCTGGTAATTTAACTTTCAGACACACAAGCCATGTACAAAAAATTGTTTGTACTCTTAAGTAAATGTACACAGTATAATGACCTTTAAATTGGTATATTTTGAATCCAGTACAATACTGCAACCAAAAGTGACTTACCAACACAAGCACTGCCTGTAATACTGGCTGTATATCCAGGTTTACAATGGCACCTGTAGGAACCCATTGTGTTGATACACCTGCCATTTTTACATACATCTGGGATCACCTTACACTCATCTATATCTGTGGATGAGGAGATACATAATTAGTATCAAATATGTTTAGAAACTGAAGTTAGCAATACCAAAAATTTTAAATTCTTAATATTACTTTGCTTATGTATATATCAGCTGTTACATAAGCTAATCTTACTTAAAATCTCAAAGGGGTTTGCAGTAAGTATATGATAATTCAGGTTTCCATTACTTATTAACTAACTTCAGACAAGCTTCACACATATAATCATAGCACAGGATGTCCAAATGTGGTAACTGACAGTTGCGTATGTGAGACTTGCGCACCTGTTCCATCTGTGGCATAGCCAGGCCCGTGTGGGCACAATTTCTTGTACTTGGCAGTGCCGGGTAGTGGGCACAGCTCACACTGGTTCCCCCAGCCGCGGCCACCATCACAGCAGCACTGGGACTTGGTAATGGGCTTTCGACTGCTGGAGGACATCTGACACATGGTCTGCAGCACCTCTGTGAAACAGAAGCCTTGCCTGTAGTCTACAAAAACAGTGAAGGAACATGGTAAAGAATGAGAATTTTCAATTACCTGTATGGTCTTTTTTATCAAAGGCAAAACACCTAGCAATCAATTAGTCATAGAGACATACACCTATCAACTCATCAGTGTGTAAAGACCACAAAAGACTTACCGAGGCACTGAGTGCGTGTAGAGTCAGGTTGGAAGCCTTCTCCGCACTCACACATGTAGCTGCCTATAGTGTTCAGACAGCGGCCATTTTCACAAATACCAGGCTTTGTACGGCACTCATTCTCATCTAAGGAGGAAAAGAGAGACAAAACTGACTAAGTGAAGTATACATTTTCAGTGTTTCAGCATGCAGTCAGTATTAAAGGTTTCCAGGGAGTGAAGCAAAATGCTCTTACCCTGACACACATCATCATCCATCTTTCGCACCATTCCAGTAGGACATACACACATGTAGGTGCCGATTAGGTTCTTGCAATTCATCCCTCTGTTGTCACAGTCATGTAAGCCTTCGACACACTCATCCAGGTCTATAGCAAAAAGAGAAAGAGGGAGAAATGAGAGAAAGTTTGCCCAGTGTGTTTTTACAATGCACTAGGTAGCCTCTAACTTTTGCTAAATGCTTCTTCTCAATTCCTTCAAAAGTTGGGATCCTGAAGTTCTAACAAATACCCCACTTATGTCCATAAGTGAAATAGAACGTAAATAATAATAAAAAATTAATACATTAAAACATTTAATAAAAAATATTATTGAATTGTTGTATTTGTTGTGTGCATCTTGATTTACAGAGATGGTTATCTTTTGGTTATCTTTTTTACATGTTAAAATAAAAAGGAAATAGTTAACCCATTGCTACAGAATATAGTCGATTGTAAATGTAATTAATTATATAAACTTTTAAATATGAAATATATGAAAGGACTGTAATAAAGGATAAGGTATTTTACCAGGCTTTTTTTTTTATTTCCAACAACACATCATACATAGCTCATTTCAAAGACTAGGTGTTCACTGCTGACTCACCCTGGCACATTCTACCATCCTCTCGCAGTGTGTAGCCAGAAGGGCAAGAACACTCGTATCCCCCGAAGGTGTTGATGCAGCGGAATGCACAGAGTAAAGGATTTTGCGCGCATTCATTTATATCTGTGGCATAAACAAGAAAAACACAAAAATATAAGACTTCAATATAACTGCATTTGAACTGCACCTCGGGTTTAAGAAAGAACCTTGAAGTAGCTTGCGTGAGTTTTAACATATAACCCAGTATTAGAGGAATGTGAAACTATTACTAAATAACTATAAAAAACTATAAAGTAAACCATAGTATTTTTTTTCTAGTAATTGGGCAGTGAAAGTTCTTTCTTCTCTATTCCAGCTTTCTGATTTTCTGTTCCAGCATTTGAAAACGAATAAAAAAATATAAAGTTACCATTCACAATATTCAGGGTGCCATAAAGAATTGGACAATTTAATATAAATCTGTCACATTTAGTACTGTACTTGGTTGTAAGACCTTTTCAATTAGCTGTAGTCTGTGGTCAACATAGATGATTAGAGATTTGGCATCTTCTCGTTGATGTTCTACCAGAACTAGAATACAGACATTTTCTGTTCCAGTTGGTTTTTATGGTTTGTTGGTTTCACTTGTCTTTAGGAAGTATGTTATGTGTATGTTAAAGAAAGACTAAAAGGGAGCAAGTGATTTAGCCAGGTTTCCTATTTCCATCACATTGGCATATTCCAAGGTTTTTATATACCATAACCTGGCCTTTCTTTTCAGAAACAAGACATAAAAGCCAGTTTAAATTGTTCCACTACACACTTAAATACTGACTGCACTATATAAGGGGGCAAATAAGCAATCATTAAACTAGTGCGTTAGAATCTCAGGGGTCACTTACATTTTTGATGGTCACAGATCTACAGTAAAGCTATGAGCACTGCATTCGACCACAATATTTGACATTTTGTAAAAAATAAATCAATAAATGAATGAATGAATGAATAAATGTATAATGAATGTATAAAAATAAAGTGTGTAAAATGTAGAAATATGGCCCAAACTGTTGCATATGACTACACAGAAAACTGATTTAATGTTAACTGACATAACATTTCAAGTGAAATTTGCACATGGAAACCCACATGTAGCACAGCTGTCTACTGCGAAGTCAAAAAAACAAACATTCTGTGGAAAAGGTTTGTAATATGTGCATTAAATATTCAAATATGCATTCAATTTAATGGAATCCAGAACCAAACCACTGACATCCCCTACCTTCATAAATATATATATATATATTTTTTTTACTGCAGCATACAGATTAGATTAAGCATGTATGTGTTTCTTGTGCATTTCAGTGACACTGAAACAAATTCTTCTATAAGGATAAGAAACTCTTTAATTGATTATGTATCATGTTTCATATTTCATATTAGACATTAGGGGTGAGAATTGGATATATCGCGATACGAGATACATGGCTCATAATAATATCATGATACAGTGATACTGCGATAATCGATGTATCCCAGAACAGTGATATCATAATACATCCCAGAAACAGGGGGGGCATTATTAATTTACATAAGTAACAGCAATGTTCTTCTTATCTTTCCTGAATTTTCTTTGCTATCATGGTCGGAAGCGCAGGGGAACTGCTACTTCGGCTTCAGAGCTGAGTGGCAATAACTTGTTAACTTTGACGTGAATGCACCTCTTCGGAAAGCAGTCAGCGCAAAGACTCACTCAAAAGTGTAACCCATGACTTTTATTACTCTGTTACTCAGCACAGAGGACAGGTTCAGTTCCCCTCTATATAGGATCTGTCATTACCTGTGATAAGAGGCTGCATCCATGCACATGGGATCCCCTCTAGCATTGAGCAGTCAAACAAAATAACTACTCGCAGAAGCAACTATCTTACCACCTCTTTTCCGATCGTATTCCCACCTGTTTTCTCTCTCTCACACTTTCTCTCTCACTTTCACTCTGAGCTACTCTGAGCTTCCTACTGAAGAGAGCAGCATGGACAGAAAGCCTGATCTCCCCTAAGGAACTGCAGATGCCTCTTCACATTGAACTC
>JBBIGC010000036.1:5263936-5277370 GCA_037576955.1 Lepidarchus adonis
GTGTGTGTGTGTGTGTGTGTGTGTGTGTGTGTGTGTGTGTGAGAGAGAGAGAGAGAGAGAGAGAGAGAGAGAGAGTGAGAGAGAGAGTATAAAAAATAAAGACAAAGACAGAAACAGTTGGTCAGCACCTCTTTACATTTCCAGCAGCACCTACATTTTCAAACTCAAAAGTAATATGTGTGTGTGTGTGTGTGTGTGTGTTATCTGAATACATTCCAGAATGTACCTTTCAATATTTTGCATTCTTGTACCATGACTCACAGGCTGTGAAACCTTTGAGTTACAACACCTTTAACTCATTGCAGACATACACAGAGAGCAGTTGAGTAGGGGGGCTCACTGCAGAACTTTCTCTGCAATAAGCCTCACAACACTTTCTGTGTGGTGTGGGGAGTAATGGCTTAAAGTAATGGTGGGAATTAATGACTTAATTTGCTAAACACCTACACACACACCATGCGCACATCGGATTGGGACTTTGTATTGGCAGATACTCAATAATAAATTACTTGGATCGGAATTGAGGACAAAAAAAGCATGATTGGAACATCCCTACTGATACGTTTCAATCACATTGTTTCCAAACAAATGCAGTGGTGCTTGAAAATTTGTGAACAAGTCCTAAAAGTAGATGAAGCTAACCAAGTTAAATGAAACAAATAGTTATGGTTTGGTCATCTATATATTGAGACAAATAATCCAATAGCATCTGCATGTGGCAAAAGTAAGTGAACCTGTGTTTTTAGTATGTGGTGAGATTTCCTTCTCCAGCAATAACTAAATGTTTGCACTAACTGTTGATCAGTCCGGCGCATCGACTAGAAGAAATTTTAGCCCATTCCTGCTATCTGTGATGGCAGACCATTTACGTGTAGCACAATAAAGCTCCTGAATTTCCTCCATTTTAACACAATCTGTCTTACTGTTGACTGATGGAGTGCAAACACTTTAGAGATGATCTTGTAACCTTTTCAGGGTTTATGGGCACCAACAGCTCTATTTCTTAGGTTCTCAGAGACTTCCCTGATTCGAACCATGATACAAATCCACAAAGGCTTTCTTGGATACCGTCCCATTGATTAAAAACAATAGACTCTGAATTATATAAAAATCCTAAGGGTTCACTTACTATAGCCACATGTAGATATGTAATTGGATAGATTTTTTCCAATAAATAAATGACCATATATATTTTTTGTTTCATATATTTAACTAGTTATATTTAACTAAATCAATTTGTAGAATTGTTTAAAAATCTAATGTTTTAGGTAAAATGTTTAAGGGTTCTTAAAATTTCACTGCAAGTGCCAGTGCCAATCTGACAGTTTTCAGATCTGATTAAGCATATATTAAACGCTGCCTGGGGCAGAGGTAGTCAATCTTAACCCCACCTGCATTTGTTATAGGTGTGTTTGTGGGTGGAGATCAATGTGAGCAGGAAACTCATTTAAGCATGAAAAGTGAAAAGTATTATGAAAACTGCTGGCAGATTCAAATGAAGGAGTTTTAACCAAACCTGATCTGTCATCATACAATTTAGCTGACAATTAATTACCACTGAGGAAAGCCTACCACATGCATACACATTCTTCTTCTTATGAATTTTAAAATGTAATTATAGGAGAAAACATTTGTGAGAAGCTTAAATAACTGTGATTGGGCAGTTATGTGATTATTAAGACAAACCTAGTTGTTTTATTCTTTAGAATTGAATTTCTTTATTAATTTCTGATCTATTTTATTCAATATAACCCGAAAGACAGAAGCTAGACAATCATAGTCATGCCCTTCCATGTATTGTTGTCTGTTGTCCAGCCACAAACCATCAGATAATCTCCAGGATACGACACACAGGCAACATTTCTGTCTCTGTTGTCTCATAACTACAGAAATTAATTGCTTAATTATCATAGGTCCATAACTTTGGCATTCTTTAAAGAATGATGAGGAAGCATTCATGTTTTATTAAGAGTATTATGGGACTGTTTATTTTTCTTACAGCATTTTCCCAACAAACTTTACCTGTACAAGTTCTCTGATCTGGCATTAGTGCATAGCCTTGGCCACAGCTACAGGTGTAGCTGCCCTCTGAGTTAGTGCAGAATAGGTCACAGCCTCCATTCTCAATGGTACACTCATCTACATCTGAAACAGCACAGAAGACCAGACCAAAACAGTCAGACATGTATGTATAGTAGTGGTACTGCAATTCTATAACAGTGTTACTTATTCATTGGTTGATCAATTTATAAGCGGTAACCAAGTGAGAGTTAAAGTGAAAGTTTTACATTATTATTATTATTGTTCTTGTTTTTAATGTGATTACACACTGTTATTTATAAAAAGCACTCTACCATCCATCTCTACTGTTGATTTGTGAATGTGCTTCAGGGTAAAGGTTTTACCTGTGCATTCTTTTCTGTCAGGCGTTGGCTGGTATCCAGAGAAACAGGAGCAGTGATAGGTGCTAGCAACATTCACACACTCGCCATTCTTACACAAAGTTGCACTCAACTCGCACTCATTGACATCTGTAACAACAAACACACATTACACATACGCATTCCCAGAGCCACTCTAAAAGCATGGTAAGAATCAGGTCATGCTAACTCAAGCAGATAAGTAAAGGCAGGAAACAGAGGACTCAAGAATCACTGAGCTAATTAACACCCTGTCAGTTCCTAAAAACACTGTTTCTTCTGAGCTCCACTGGATTAAATCAAAAGAGACTACTTTAGGCTTGAGGAGTTCAACATATATACAATATACAGTGAGTATAGAATAGAATCACTCCCTTTGAAATACAGTGGTGTGAAAAAAGCATTCCATGCTCAAAAAACCTCCAATGTGGCTGAACTACAACAATTCTGCAAAGTTGAGTTTGGGCCAAAATTCCTCCACAGCACTGTAAAAGACTCACTCACACAGGTTATCACAAACACTTGCTTGCAGTTGCTGCTGCTAAGGGCCCAACCAGTTATTAGGTTTAGAGGGTAATCACTTTGTCACACAGGGCCATGTAGGTTTGGATTTATTTTCTTTCAATAAAATCCTGATGATCTAAAACATTTAAGTGTGAAAGATATAGGGGGAAAAATCATAAAGGGGCAACCACTTTTTTCACACCACTGTATTCCTGTTTTTTTTTTTTCCAGATTTACTTATACCCCAACAGACTCAAGGCTTTCATTAAAGCAAAAGTTTGCTCAACAAAATGTTTTTTTTATATTTTACTGAATATTTCTGAACTGAAGCTGTTATATCTTTCAGTTGTGATGTTATATGTTGCATTGGGTAAGTATAGCTGGGAAGAATGTTCAAGGCTATAAAGCAAAAAAGGGGTAATTCTTTCTTGTTTTTATTAATCTCTGAAACTGAATGGGATTTATTTAAATGTAAATGACAAAAATTAAACCTTGATTTATTTATTAAACAAATGATATAAACAAAAAAGCTTCAGTCCTTTTTGGATTTACTGGTATGTTTTATTACTTAACCTTCATATTATTGTTTAAAAATAGATTAAATGTCCAAAAATGCTAAATAAAACAAACAGCCTTTCGTTCAATGTCCTTATTTTTCACAAGACTATATGTTTGTTCATGTATCTACCTTCACAAGCATTCCCATCAGTGGATAGCTGGTGCCCAGGTGGGCACACACACTGATAACTTCCTTCTGTGTTCTCACAGGAGCCCCCTCGACACAGTCCAGGGTTCCTCTCACACTCATCAATATCTGCAAAAAACACACAAAATACATATACACAGACATATACATCCATATACAGCTGTGCTTAAACATCTAAAATATCATCTGATTTTCAAACAAAAAATGAAAAAAAAAAGATCCAATAACACATCTGTGTGTGTTTTGTGGAAATTTTTTGATTAAGTGAGGAGCATTATATTTGGAGAAAGAAAAACACTGCCTTCTAACATAAGAACCATATCCTATCTGTGAAACATGGTGGTAGGAATGTTGTGGTTTAGGCATATTTTGCAGCATCTGGGCCTGAATGGCTTTCCATTATTGATAGAACATTGAATTTTAAAGATATTTTTCAAGATATTTGATGTTTTACCCATTGTTCCTTAAGGTTATTTGTAACTCAGACATTAACAGAAACATAATTCCTCTTGAAGGGCAGTTGAGATACTTACCCATACAGTTTTTCATCATCATGAAACCACTCTCATAGCCCGGAAAGCAGTCACACTCAAAACTGCCTGGAGTGTTCACACACGTCCCGTGTCCACACAGGTCAGGGGAAATTTTGCACTCATTAATGTCTGTTTACACACACAGACACACAGACACACAGACACACACACACAATAATAATAATAAACAAATAGCAAGTCTGCAGTTTTTTAAGCCCAAAGATAACTCTTTGAAAAGAAAACAGAAAAAGCACTTTTGATTTCCTAAAGAATTTTTAAAATAACAATTAAAAACACTAATAACAAGCAGCAAAACACTAACAGTAAGCAGAATGTGTTACCTGTGCAGTTGCGCTCCTCCATATCCAGGGCAAACCCACCATTACACCGACATCTGAAGCTGCCAATTGTGTTCCGACATGTCCCATGAGCACAAATGCTTGGGAAAACTTTACATTCATTGATATCTGACACAGGAAAGATAAGACTACTCACTTACAATATAAAAATATACTTTATGTCAGTTTATTAAATTTAGCAGGGCCAAACATCACAAATAGTGATTTGGCATGACTTTCACCTTTATATACTGGTCTGCCCGTCAACATGTCCCCACGGTTGGCAAAGCCAGGTCCTCTGGGGCACAATGTTTCATACTCTCGTGTGCCAGGTTCTGGACATGCTTCACATTCCTTCCCCCAGGCCGCTCCCACTGTACAGCAGCACATGTCCATTCTGAACCTTCCAGCCACGGGTTGGGCACACATGTCCTCGTCATAGGTCAGGTAGCAGTGTTCAGAGCGAATGTCTAGAAAAGAGGAAATTGGAACTTCTTATTGCATACAGTTTAAGAATATTTAACCTCTTAAAATCTATGGACCTGTGTTTGAAGCAGGTATTTTCTTTCTAACTACATAATGTGCACATTATTTACACAACAGTTGCCAAATAACTCAAAATATTTATAATAAATTTAAGATTTACAGTGGTGCTTGAAAGTTTGTGAAACCTTTAAAATTTTCTATATTTTTCTTTTAAAGTTTAAAACTTTAATCTGATTTTCAAATAAGTTCTAAAAGTTCCAAAAAACATCCAATAACATATCTGCATGTAACAAAAGTAAGTGAACCCGTGATTTCAGTATGTTACTAAACGTTTGTTAATCAGTTATGTATGTTCAGAGGAACTTTAGCCCATTGCTCCATACAAAACAGCTTCAACTCTTGAATGTTGGTGGGTTTCCTCACATGAATCACAGGCTTCATAACTAGTCTTTGGCAGAATGACGTGCATTGAGGAGAGTCTTCCTGCATGACTCATTATTTCTTGTGGTACAATTCATAGACACATGTCTTGACATTTTCTTCAATAATACTCTGGTATAGTTTGGAATTCACTGTTTTCTAAGTGATGGCAAGTTGTCCACTCCTAGATGCAGCAAAACTGGCCCAAACCAGAATATTCCAC
Organism: Lepidarchus adonis; assembly: GCA_037576955.1. Classification (NCBI taxonomy): domain Eukaryota; kingdom Metazoa; phylum Chordata; class Actinopteri; order Characiformes; family Lepidarchidae; genus Lepidarchus; species Lepidarchus adonis. The sequence continues at coordinate 5,269,567 of JBBIGC010000036.1, forward strand.
CACCCTGCTTCACAGATAGGATAAGGTCCTTAGGCTGGAATGAAATTATTTCCTTTGTTCAAATGTTGCGCTCCTCATTTCATTCAAATAGTTCTATTTTGGCTTCATCGGTTTTTCTTCTCGTTTGTCCACATCATCAATAGTAAACTGTAGATGAGCATATATGTTCTTTTTGGAGAGCAGTTTCTGTCATTTCAGCCCTGTAATGCACACCAGTGTTTTTTGTAATGGCTTTATAAACAGTAACCAATGTTAGAGAAGCTTTTAGGTGCTTAGAAACCCTGGTTTCCTTTGCGACCTCTTGAACAATCACATGCTTTACAGTAAGGGTTAGTTAGTTACAGTATATTTGATGGTCGACCATTTCTGTGAAGGGTAACAACGGTCTTGACATTCCTCCATTTGTACATATTCGGTTGATTGGTGGAGTTCATGCTCTTTAAAGATGGTCCGGTAACCTTTTACAACTTTATGGGCATCAACAACTCTTTTTCAAAGTTTCTGTGTTCCAGACATGATACACACCCACTAATGTGTGTATCCTCCCTCACATCTGACTACCATCACAATGATTGAAGATCCAGAAGAATCTGGCCCAAACCAGATTGATAAACCACATTCTGGTTTCATCTTCAAATTCTATGATAATCACAAATAAATGACCCAATATAATAATTTTTGTTACTTTTGTTAAACTTTATTTCTTTTTGTTCTTTATTTACTTTTAGGACTTGTTTGACTATCAGGTGTTTTTGGATCATATTCATACAAAGATATAGAACATTTTAAAAGGTTCACAAATTCAAGAACCACTGTATATATAAATACTAAATCCAAAGTAATGCTTATTATATGTAACATTTCAAAAAGTCATTTTGTCATTCAGACATACAATGTGATATATATGCAATGCACAGTTTGGCTGGGGTGCTGACTAACCAACACAGAGTCGTCCAGTTAAGTCCAACGTGAGGCCTTCAGGGCACTGGCATTTAAAGGAGCCTCTTGTGTTTACACATCGCCCATTAATACACACCCCAGGAAACACTTCACATTCATTCACATCTACAAACGAGAGCACAAGAGACAGTAAAATGCACAGATGGTGGGAAAAACTTAATGTTTCTTTGCACCAAGTCACAATCGGACAGAAAAAACAAAAGTTATTATTAGTGTCTCCTACTTAACATCTACTGAAAATCGAACTAATATATATAATATAATAATAATAATAATAAGTTATATTTATATAGCGCCTTTCATAAACCCAAGGTCGCTTAATATATATTTTATATATATATAAATATATATATATATAAAATACATGCACATTACATAAAATATGCAAATAAAAAAGAAGGCAAATTCTAACTGAATTAATTCTGCATATAGTACATGTTTTAAGGACCTCTGTATTAAAAAAAGCCTTTGACCAGAGACAATTAAACAGAACATTGCTCTTACCCTCACAAATGATCCCTTTTGGACGAGCAAACCCTCTGTGACAGACAGGGTCTGAAAAGACCACAAAATATGTCATACATTTTTGAAGGTGTAATTAAAAGCCCTATGGAAGTATACAGCAGTCCATGAGCAGATAAATCACAAAGAGCAAATTACATCTAATTACAGATGTATTTACTGTTAGCACTGATGAGGTGATGAGGTGAATTATGCATTTGTGGAGCCCACTGTGTTTAAATCTGTCATTAGGAAACTGCTGGCAAAAGTGTAAAGCTTGAGAGAAAACAGTGAGGTTCTGAGACGAGGCCCAGTCAAACCAATTAGGAGATGACATGTGCAGCTAAAAGACTTTTAGAGAATTGGCCATCTACTCAAAATGTGCACACAACAGCAGCTCATGGCATCTATTTCAATTACAGGACACAATATACAGATGTAGTTCACTGCTGATACAACATGGGCCAAAGCTTTGTCAGTGTGTATTACTGTTACTGGATGCTGTAATAAGCTTTTTTCAGCAGGGGTGTACTAAGTTAAGTCTTAGTTGTTACAAATACCAGAGAAACTATTTCTCATTAAAATATATTTCTCCTGTGGTCAAATTGAGGTATTAAACAAGAATGAGGATAAAAAGCCTCAACCTTAACTACAGCATTTGAGCACCAACCAGGGAAATGAACCAACATGTTCATCTTTTTAGTTTAATAATTTTATGTACAATACTGACACAGTAGTTTGCACATACCGTATACTGCGCTGTTTTTTCTAAGTCCAGCTGGATACTGTAACTGTAATGTTATTTTTCCCACACACAACACATCCCAGTAGTTTTCATCACCAAATACTTAAACAACCACACTACATTTCACAAGACTATTTATCAATCACACTATAAAGTGAACATTACATTACAACACTCGTATGAATTTATTAACACTAACATTTTTGTCAATTGATAATAACACTTCAGAATTAACCAGTTAACAAGCCAAAAACACCATCAGGGTTATAACATCATAACATTTTAAATGTATATTTGAGGTTGGAACAACTGAAAAGAACACAAGTACTTATATTATTACCCAGCCCTACCATGGACACCTTAGAAATTATGTGGGCAACACAAGAGGCCTTTAAACAAAACTCAACTCTACCATTTACACCAATATGCATGAGGTTGCATTCAATGTTTAGAGACTTTGTTCAAAAATGTGGTAATAAGGCTTGTGGTAATACAATCATAGGTGCATTATATATTGATAAGAAAGTAAGAAAGTGTTAATCCTACAATCAATGACACATGGCTGTAGGGACCTGGTGCTGGCATTCCTCACCCTACCAACAGAGGGAGACCCCTCCTCCCGCAGGACATTGCCAGTCATCCCAAGCTGGGGTCAATTATCAATTAGTCTCCCTACTTAAACCCCTGGCTTTTCTTGGCCTAGCACTCATTTTTGGGTTTTCTTTCCCTTTAGTTTGGTTTCCAGTTTGCTCCTGTTTCTAGGTCTTTTTGTTTCCTGGTTTTATTTTTCTTTACAGTTTTTTCTCTTGTTTCTTTAGCTTAGGTTTTTGTTTTATATTTTTTGGTTTTTTTGTGTATTTTATAAGGAAATCATCATCGTCAGCTCTAGCTCTAGCACACCGCGCTCTCTACCAAGAAACCAGGGTTCGATTCCTGGGAGAACTGTTTTTTGCGGGCTTCTTGTTCCTAGCCTCCCAGTGACCCTACAGCAAGAATGAGCCAGACCAATCCTGATCAGACGGATAGGACTGATCTCTGTGGCATGATTTGCAACCAGGGGACCCTCATCGAGTGCCACCAAAACCTCACAAAAAACCTTCAACAGCTCCAGCTAGACAGTGCTGCTCCACTAACATCAAACCAGGCCCCAGCGACACTTGCTCCAACCCTACCAACACCCTTGTCCGGGGAGAGAATGAAGCTGGCGGACGAACCGCGGGTTGTGGTTTCTCGTCCAAGTGTCACTTGTCTCGAACAGCAGGGCCACAACAACTGGGCCAAGGTGTCATATACTGTGAGACGGCTCACGGGATGAACCCTAGCTTGGAATGAGGACGCTTTGGTGTATGCATTCTACCAAGGTCTAACAGAGGACCTAAAAGATGAACTGGCACTTAAAGACCAAGCCCACTGGTGTCGAGAATCAATGCACAGCTTAAAGAGAGGCCCCAGCACCGCCGTGCTCTGACATCGAAGCCCAGCCAAACACCTCCCAGAGTGGAACCCCCATCAACATTGAAGGAGGATGCCATTAAACCTATGCAGGTAGGTCGAGATCAACTGAACCGGGCTGAACGCTAAGAACCACCTGTAGAACAGGTCATACAGGTGGGTGCTTCATTAGGTCCGGGACCCATGCCTCTCATTCTATAATGGTTCATTCAGCTTGAGATATCCGGACGATTCATAGACACTGGTTACTCTCAATTCGGAAGCTGCAGGATGTTTAATGGACTTTGAAATAGCTAATGAGCTATAGACACTGCACAAAGAACCATCTGTGCCCCTGAACATCATGCCCTTAGACAGACAGCCACTTGAGGCAGGACGGGTGACACAACAAAATGTTCCGACCGGCTTACACTTGGGGAACCATGCAGAAGAGATCCAATTCCTTCTGGTGAACTCACCGGAACTATGAATGATCCTGAGGGAACCCCTACATTGACTCAGCTGGGATAAGAAATGTTCTGCTCACACCCCGCCTGACTATAAATATAATATTTTATTTATATTTTAATATAAATTATTTATATTAAATATTAGAGTCGGTGTCTCATAATCATGATCTCCAGGAGGCCTTCTGGAGTAAAAAAATGGCTGCTTAACTTCTGCCTCACAATAGATCTCCTCTGAGGTATCACACCCCCTCTGGGCCGCTTGTAGTCTTTATCCGAGGATAGAGCTATGGAACAATACATTTCCCATGCTCTAGCAGCAGGTTTCATTTACCCATCTACCTCATCTGCTGCGAGTTTCTTCTTTGTGAGTAAGAAGGATGGTAAGCTTCGACCCTGTATAGATTTTATGGGCCTTAATGTAAATGTTATGTCAAAAAATCGATACCCCATCTCGCTCATGGACTCCACCTTCGACCAGCTCCAAGGGGCATGTTTATTTACTAACCTATGCCCACCGGCCTGCTCCGGACTGCGGAAGCACAACAGGCATTTTATCAGCTAAAACAGCTTTCACCTCTGCCCCAGTTCTCATGATCCCTGACCCCTCACAACCCTTTATAGTCGAAGTGAATGGTGTGAGGGCTGTCTCAGAGGTCTTAGAGTGGCAGAACTGGCTTGAGGGTGCAATGCATACTTTTGTGGTATGGACTGACCCAAACCCAGTCCAATTATCGATCCTCATCACATCATTGCCCAGATGCAGTGGGAAGTTGAGCAAAATGTACAATGCACCGACTAGAACAGGCGGGTACCTGTTGAATGCCCTGCCCACCTGTTTATAGTGCCTCCAGCCTTGCGGCCTGAGGTTCTTCAATGGGCTCATACTGCACCATTCACTGCTCACCCCATATTCAACTGCACCCTGGAGTTGCTATGAAGGAGGATTGTCAACACCTGTCACATCTGTGCCCATAGTAAGGGCAGTCACTAGCCACCTGCTAGATTACTACGACCACTCCCTGTACCCAGCCGGCCATGGTCTCGGCCTACCCCTGTCCCAAGAGCACACCCCTGTCTTAACGGTGGTAGACCGGTTCTCTAGGAGCTGCAATTTAATTTCACTCCCCAAACTTCCAACTGCTTCTGAAACCACTGATCTCCTCTTTCAGCATGTTGTTAGACAGCATGGATTCCCACGTGATACCGTGTCTTATTGAGGTCCCCAGTTTTGGACCACGTTCTGTAAACTAGTAGGGGTGTCAGCCAGCCTTTCATTAGGACAGCACCCCCAGACTAATGGGCAGTCTGAGTGTGTCAATTACGATATGGAGCACACGCTCCAGTGCATAGCAGCTAAAAGCCCATCTACCTGAGCCTCAAAACTCCTATATGTGGAGATGGCACACAATACCCTCCATCACTCATCACAGCCCTGGAGATGGTCCTACTCTGTAATCAGGAGAGTCTAAGGCATCAAATCAACAGACGTTGTCAACCCGGACTGCCATTCAGAATGGGTTAACGAGTGTGGTTGTCCACGAGAGACATATCTCTCAAGGTCCCATTGTGCAAACTGACACTCCGTTACATGAGCCCATTCAAAGTAATCAGATGGGTGAACCCTATGCTCTCACTCTGGCTCTTCCCCGATCAGTGAAAGTGCATCTGACATTCCACATCTCCCATCTTAAGCCGATCCTGGTCAGCACCCTTAACCATGCACCTGCCTTACTCAGCGTACAGCACACCACACTCTTTACTGAGAAACCAGGGTTCAATTTCCGGGAAAAGTGTTTTATGCAGGCTTCCTGTTCCTCTGTGACCCTACAATAGCAGCTATAAAAACTGTGTTAAAAATATTAACAGTATAAACTGGAGAAAAGCAGTGATGAAGTTTGCTACAAACATACCAATCTCGCAGGGCTCACAGGGACTACCCCATGCTGCCCCTAGTGTGGCACAGCACTCAGACCTCAGAGTGCCCCCGTTGATGTTCACCTCACAGCGGCCATCTTGAATGGAAAGCCAGCATGTCCCTTTCAGAGAGTCTGTGAGAGGAAAAAGAACTCCTTTAAAATAAAATCAGTAACAGTGTGTTTTCAAAGAAGTGATATAAAAGATAAATAAAATAAAGTACAATGTGAAATAAATGTTCTAGAGTAGCTGTTAGTAAATTTTCATGTGGCAATGGCTAATCTGCATTAAGTGTTTATTGTGGACAGGACTCACTCATTTCAGATAGAGGTATTGGCACACTGCCTTTACAGAGTAAGAAAATAAACATGGTCCCTATTTAAGTAATTGCACAGTCGATAGGACTTGTGTTTTGGTCAGCTATTGTGTGTGTGTGTGTGTGTGTGTGTGTGTGTTAGTGTGTGTGTGTGTGTGTACATCTGGGTACAATTACCAATGCAAATGAGGCCAGTTGGGTCAAGTTTGCTGCCAGGGGAGCAAACACAAGCAAAAGAGCCAGCATTGTTCTTACACACTCCATTAACACATGGACTGCTCTCACACTCGTTCAGGTCTGCAACAAACAAAAAGGAGTTTCCACAGGTATTACACAGATCATGCTTGTGGACAGAGCATGGACTGAGATCAAGGAGTGGCAAAATTTGTTGCTTTCACTGTAAATTTCTCCTTTGTATTCATGTCATCATATTTCTTCCTAATGCCAAATATGACCTCATGCGGAACGCAGATTTACAGTGTGTTTCTGTGCAAAAAACATAAACAGTAGGAGACTGTCAAACAAATCACAATGGCTCACTGAAGAAATACTCCTGGCAAGATCATATCTCTCCATTCCATACAGATACAGTCAATTTTGTTATTTGAAGAACATCTCAATGTTTCATCCATTGTTATTTTACACTGAAAAGCTGCAAGTGTTTGAAAGTGCAGGGAAAGAGCAAACTCCATAAAAGTAACCAGAAAGAAAGCCAGGAATGTCGTGTGGTTCAAGCCTGTTTTAGACACTCCATTAATATATTTCAAGTAGATTTATTGTAAATGATGTGGTGTCTATGAGGCATTGTTGAATCACATACTGGATCTCTAATATACCTCATATGGGCCTGTTTTTAGGAGCAGTTCCGGCAAGTGTTTTTTTCTTTAGCTATTTAAAGCTGAACTGTGAGCATGGTGGATGATAATTATCCCCTGTAAACGAGAGAAAAGACAGAAGGAAAGAGATAGGGAGAGAGAGAAAGCGCTTGAGTGAGAGCATGAGAACACAGATGACATACAGAACAAGAGGAAGCAAATGTCAGCAAGAGAAACAGAGACAGCAAACAATGTGAAAGAGAAAGTGAGACAGAAAGTGAGAAAGAAAAACAAAGAAAAAAATGAAGTGATAGTGAACATGAATGAGAGGAAGAGAAAATTATAAAATAAAATAATAAGACAGAACAAGTGAAAGAAAATAACAGAATGAGTGAGAGACAATAAAGTACAAGACAGAGAGAACAGCAAACAAGTGAGAGACACAAGGAGAGAAAGATGATAAAACATGAAGAGTAAAAAAATACCACATAGAGAGAGAGAAACTGGGAGAGGGTAAGAGAGGGAATGACTAAGAGTGAAAGCAGTACTCCCAATTGTGTGTGTGTGTGTGTGTGTGTCTGTGTGTGTGAGAGAGAGAGAGAGAGAGAGAGAGAGAGAGAGAGAGAGAGAGAGAGAGAGAGAGAGAGAGAGA
>JBBIGC010000036.1:5325682-5336006 GCA_037576955.1 Lepidarchus adonis
TTTGTTTGTGTGTGTGTGTGTGTGTGTGTGTGTGTGTGTGTGTGTGTGTGTGTGTGTGTGTGTGTGAGATAATTGTATACTAGATTTCTTCAGATATCAATATCATCCTGATACAGTTTCTCTGTGCTTCCCTAAATTCCAACATCCAGCATGTTTAAAGTATCTGTACTTATTTACACTTCAAATAACTGTCAATTTGTCATTTTTCCAGAAATATTCATCCATTTGCATACAGATGTATCATATTTATGATGCTACACAATGCTACAACCGATTTGTTCATAACTGATTATCAGTAATGTAAAGATATAATTTTTTATTAAATTAGCCTCTACACACTTTAAAAGATTACTTGAATCATGTTAAAGACCAGTGAGTGTTTTAAATGTATGTACTACTGTCAACACAAAACAGCTGCTATTTAGTGTGAGGCAGCTGAACAGACCGAACCCTCCAGGAAATACATATGCTAATGCAGAAGAAGAGTGATATCGAAACTGGCTTGTTGTCAAACAAGACTCAGTATTACTTAGTATTAACTTAGAGCCTGATACTGAAAATAAATGTACAGGTTTCCATTTGTGCCACAGGACATGAAGGTCGAGCGGGCATGGCGGCGATTATTGTGAGGCCTGGCTGTGAGTTTGATGGGAAGAAGCTGTTTGAGAATGTCCTGACAAACCTGCCGGTCTATGCACGTCCACTCTTCATGAGAATACAGGTAAAATCTCAAACACAGATCTCAGGCTGACTTCCACTGAAGCTAGAGGAGGTATGAAGGCTTTAATAAAACAATAGTTTGTTAGCATTTGGTAACCAAGCAACATAGAGGTCAAAGATTACTCTGATTGTTCTTTTGTACTAATACCTTTGTACTAGTCCTGTCACAATTACATAAAACCTTTTAGATGAGAGAGATGATCACAAGTGTCTGTGCTGACAGTGATCATTGTCCACAGTAGTTACAAGTTACAATCCCATTGTGTCACAACAAGCAGTTTACATCACAATTTGAAAATTTGAAGTGCTAGTTGTCCAGAATTTGTCCAGATATTACATATCGCACTCTAGCCTCAAATCTGACCTTTTTTTTGGGTCTGGGTGAAGTTTATAGCCCCAGGATACAAGGTAGATATCGCTGTCTGTGTAATTTGTACTTATATGTATAGTGTTATACACTACTCACAAAAAGTTAGGGATATTTGACTTTCTGATCAAATTTAAATGTAAAAAGTGATATTATACCATGAAAGTATGGCATTTAAGTAGAAGTGTGCAATAGTGATTTAATCTCGAACAATTTATTGAAAGAAAAGCCAACAACAGTGGTGAGTAAACCACAGCAAAAAATGTTGGTGAGGTACTGTTGATCAATTGTTTGGTGTCGTCTTGGTCTCATGATTTAAAAATGCGAACAGCATAGTGAGGAGGACTGTTTAAATTCTAATTCTGATTGAACCAGGAAATGTATCAATCAACTCATCAATTAAACACCTGTTGTGAATTTTGCCATTAAGCTCCTTATTAGAGAACAGCAAGTTTAGGGAAGTGGATAGTGCTGTGTAACAAAATGCTTAATGTACAATATATATGTATCTTACTTGGTAAAATTCTTGGTGACTGGTACTTACCCTCAGGATCTCTGTCTATTTCTGGAGCCAATCAGATTTTAGAACCAGAGCTTTCCATTTAATAAGGGTTTCTATACATATTTAAGTGAAGGAATGCTACATTCTGAAAACAGAAGTTTTAGAAATGTACAGTTTATTATAAAAGCTGTTTTAACAAACCCAGGGTAAACTTAAGCTTAGACTGAAGTTAAGTCACCATTGGCACTGGAATAATCTTCAATGGAACCAGCCCGACTTCTCTGCCTGTGTCTGGGATCTTGTGGCCTGTAAAAACGTGGCTTTTCTTGTGTGACATGTGCGCCCCCTAGTGTTTATTGCACATACAATGTGTTCCAAGTTTAGAATTTAGATTCCTCTACTTCCTGTCCAGTCCTGAAGGACCAGTGTCCAGTGCAGTTGAGAAGTTTTCCTGCTCAAACATGGTTCAACTCCCCTGTTAAGTTCCAGGTTTAGTTATTGTGGCTGAGGAAGGGAACAGGAAGGACCAGAGTTGCCCACCTCTGTTTTAGGCTGTGGGACCAAGATTGACAAAGCACATAGAGTAAAAGTTTCTAATATCAACAATGTTCTTCCTCTGTTTGTTTAGGAATCCATCGAGATGACGGGCACATTCAAGCAGCAGAAGTTCCGTCTGGTAAAGAGTGGATTCAACCCCTCTACCGTCAGTGACCCACTCTACTTCATGGACAGCACTGAGAAAAGCTATGTTCCCCTCACAGACTCGGTGTATGAAAGCATACAGGCAGGCCAGCGGAAGCTCTAGCCTTTAATCTGTAAAGCAAAGGCCGTGTTTCATGGGCCGAAGCCATGCTGTCGAAAATGCCTCAATGTGCCCAACTCATTTGTAGGTTTGTATATTTCATGGGGCCTGAGAGCAACCCAAGATGGACACGACACTGAATAATAGATCGCTTCCTCTATTATGAGCATTTCACATGGACAGCATAAGTTAATAATAAATTAGAGAGTTTTAATGACTTGAATGACCTTCTGCGACGAGCGCAGAGGCTGATCCGAATGATAAGGAAGAACGAGACTCAATCTCAACAAAGCCTCTCTGGTGTCGGGTTCCTTCCCCTCCACCACTGCTCCTGTGGTCCGTCCGGTGCAGTCTAAGAAGGCCAGGTGACTTCCGACACTAATGATCCTTAATAATCCATGTTAACCTCACCCCTCACCTTCTTATTCGCCTCAGTTGTCACTTAGCACAGCACACATAGCTGCTAGCATCACAAAAAGTCTATCTGAACCTGTTCTGCATATAAAGCATTCCAGTGGATTTAAAGCTACACTCTGTAATTACATGTCAATATGCATTTACACTATGGGTAAAAAATTTGGGATCACTTTTAAGCATTACATCATCCCTGTTGGAACAAGTTTTTCATTTTCATTGTATTTGAAAATAAAAGTTGGCCTCAAGATTGTGTGAAAATTCCACATCGAATGGACCAATAGAAATAGTCCATGAAATTAAATCCAACTTCTAGTTGTCAATGAATTACTGTATAATATAATTGTGATTCATCATAGATCTCTCGGCTGTTGAAATGCAAGCCTAAAGTATTTGTCAGTATTTAGCAGCAAAGTTCAAATAAACAAACATGACTCACTGCTGCCCTCTGAAGGTATTACAGCACTAGTCATGTGCAGGGGGTCCTCACCTTACAACGCACTAAACGTACAAAAATCTGTGGATACAATGCTGCCCCAAACCTGTTTTTATGGTATGAAAGTAGGTATGATAAAACGCGGGTAAATGTCTCCCTCTGGTGGACTTACAGAGGAATGGCCCCAGGGCATTACATACGTAGATGCTTATGTAAGGGGGTTTTGACTTGCGTCAAAATTTGACTTACAATGCACATTGAGCAATGAAACTCCATTGTAATTTGAGGACCCCCTGTACTACAATTTTGTGCTTGATAGTAAATATCTATCAATTAGTTTCAGTTCCAACAAAGACTACTAAAACAAACTGGAAAGTAATTGCAATAATTGTATAATAATTGTGACAAACATGTTATCTTTTAAATTCATGAACATTTTCTTTCTCGTGTAAAACTACTGAAAATGTGTGGTCCAGCAGAGATGGTGTGAATATATATATTTTTTATTATTTATCAATAAGCTGTAAAATCTAGTTATAAATTTTGTGAACTACATTATAATTTTACGTAAAATTCAATATTTAAGATTATAAAGTGATGATATACTGTAAATACACTGCCTGCCGAAAAAAGTCACACACTTATATTTCGTTGGACTGGATTTAGCTTTGATTATGGCACACATTCACTGTGGCATCGTTTATTTCCATCCAGAGTTGCATTAATTTTTCAACATGATCTTGTAGAGATGATGGGAGAGTCAGACTGCTGATCAAATTCTTCTTTAGCACAGCCCAAAGATTCTCAATGGGGTTAAGGTTTGAAAATTATGTCTCATGCTCCCTGAACCACTCTTAACCCAATTAATCTTGGCATTGTCATCTTAGAAAATGCACGTGCATTCATGAGAAATGAAATTCACTGGTGGAATAACCTGGTTATTCAGTATATTCAGATATTCAGCTGACATCATTCTTTGGGCACATAATGTTACTGAACCTAAACTTGACGAACTGCAGCAACCCCAGATCATAGCATTGCCCCCTCAGGCTTGTACAGTAGGCACTATGCATGATGGGTGCATCACTTCCTGTGCCTCTCTTCTTACCCTGATGCACCCATTGCTCTGGAACAGGGCAAATCTGGACTCATCAAGCCACATGTCTTTCTTATATTGCTCCATAGTCCAATGTTATTCTCTCTATAAATGTAAGACTTTTTTGCAATTTGCCTCCCTGATCACTGGTTTTCTTAAGGCTACACAGCTGTTTAGTCCCGACCCTTTAAATTACCTTCCCATTGTGTGTGGACATGCTCTTACTTTCACTATTGAACAGAGCTGAGTTCTGCTCTTATTTTTTATTATTTAATTTCAATGTTTAAGTGACCACATTTCTTCTGTGAAGATGTTGGTTCCCCACTATCCTTCCAGTTTTTAATAACACACTGGACAGTTCTTACCCAAGTGTAGTTGTTCCAGCATTTTCCTTAGTTATTTTTTTAGCTTGATGCATGCTAATAATGTGATCCTTCAGAAACAGATTTACATCTTTTCCACAACCACGGGATGTGTCTTCTGACATGATTGTTTAAGTAATGAGCCACACACTGCATCAGTTAGGGTTAAATAACTTGTTGCCAGCTGAAACATATTTATCCATCCAGTAATTAAATCCAAGTGGACTTGTTTTTGGACAGGCAGTGTATATCTATGGAGTACATTTGTCAACATATCTGCCTCAAGATTCGAAAGTGACTGTGTGTTAATCCTTTCAGCTTCCGCAGATGCAATGAAATAGCGTATAGATTTATTTTAGGCCTTTTTTTCCAATTGGGACTGAAAATAACTTTAACTGTATTTTTATCAATTAATTCTCAGTACTATACAGCATTCTCTGTCATTTCAGGATCATCTGCAGCTCTAATAATCATGGACAATCTTAAACGTCTTTTATTAGGAATTAATATTTAACATCTTTTTTTCTACCTGTAACACACCTGTGTTATATTGCTGATAATATTGATTCCCAGCTTTTAAATGATGGTATAGTACTTATCTCTAGCAGCTATGTAACTAGGGTGATAAAACCATATTTATTGCACAGAAGCCATTAACACACTGGGCCATGTTCCAGATTTGCAGTTAAAAAAACATGTTTATTTTGTGCAATGAGCTTCAGAAATATTTGAACTGTACCATATTTTTGTAATTTCACTGGGAATTAAAATGCATACTTTCAGCTTTAATTGAAGGCTATTTAATAATATAATTGAAATTATAGCATACTTTTGTGTGATGTTTATACCGAGCATAAACAGACAGGATGAAACGTGCACCACTGTGCAAATAAGCATATATGGCACATATACATGCTTTTCTAATAAGAAACAGTATTAAAATATGGTATATTTTAAGCCATGCATTAAAGACACCAAAACAAAACGAGGGTTTATATTGGTATTGTTCAAAAGTACTTGGTACAAAACCTTATGTCTACATTTTTTGTCTTTTTCAATTTTATTAATTATTTATTAATTATTAATGGACCATATTATTAATGAACCAATAGAAATGAACCAACATGAGAAAAACATCTTTTCACATGTTCTTACACTGAAAACTGGGCAGAATTTTCTTTTTCCTTCTTTTTGGAGTTAAAGCATTTTGTACCAGCAGCAGCAATCTACAGTATAATCCCATGACGTATAAAAAATGTTTTTACGCAAAATCTATCAATGTACATACAAACATTTGGCCCTTTTTGTAATTTCAAAAGTTAAAATGCACATTCACTAGTATGAGCTTAGTAGAACAAGTCCTCCTCTCTTGGAGGAGTGACCCAGAGTGTATGTTTACTGCAGTGCATCAGAAACAGTGGAGCTTAACCTCTGTTTTGTAATTGTCTTAATGGAGCTGATATTTTGTTCGTCATTGTTAATATTGGGGACAAAAATATTTTTCTGTGTGCTGTAATGAAATAATGTATTTGATAACCTTTGTAAATTTTCCTAAAGACATTGGATTTTATGATACATATGAATATATTAATATTAATTAGCTGTCACAGCTGTCATTCATGCCTCTGTGTGGTAATGAATTCATCAAGATGTCACTGAACACACGTGTTGGGACTGTATCAGGGAATTATAATAATGCTCTTTTGATTGTTTAACATGGTTGCTTTATTAAAATGCTACACATTGGTTAAATCTTTTAAATGTCCATTTAATCACATTTTTGCTTTTATGGCCATTACATCATCAGTCCAGGATGCTGTTCAGAGCGAGTTGACAGTTTCAAAATCTGAATCAGAAAACTTTATTAATCCAGGAGGCAATTACTTTGCTGTGACTGCACACGGAAACATACAGACCAAACAAAGTATGGTAAAAATATTAATGAAATAAAATAAGGTAAGATGAGGTGACACACACACATATATATACATACATACATACATACATACATACATATATATATATATATGTGAGAGAGCTTTTCCAGATGTTTATCAAGTTTCTCTAAAGCAGAGCATTTCACCTCAGACCATGATTAATGACTTTGGTTCCAGCGTAACCATTTAATTAGTTTAAAAAATGCAGTTTATAAAAGGAAACTCCTCTTTAAACATTGTATTGTTTGTTGGTACTTTTATGCATTCCAGCTTGATGTTGTATCTCAGATCATTTAAAAGATGAACTGTGTGTCATGTTTATTGCATTGACTATATTCACTGTATTTCAGTCTATCTTGGGTTTTGGGATTATTGCAGTATAGTATGTGTAGAGTAGACCTGTTGTCAAGACAACCTTTGTCGAGTAGTCCAAGTCCAAAAACATTAAGTTAAGACATCATCTTCAATGCCACTTGAATCACTTTGATGCACACTTGATGCACACATTATTCTGGAACAGGGCAAATCTGGACTCAATAAATATAGTCATATTTACCATTTTATTCTGATATTGCACCTTGTTTTTCTAAAAAATGTAATTGTGTTTCATGCAGTTATATTTGTCATCTGAACATAACATAGCTGATAGTTAATACTAACACAACAGTGATACGTGAAAGTGAGATTTGTCCAAAAAGGCATTGGAGTGTCTAAGCATATAATAATAATAATAATAATAATAATAATAATAATAATAATAATAATAATAATAATGATAAT
Organism: Lepidarchus adonis; assembly: GCA_037576955.1. NCBI lineage: Eukaryota > Metazoa > Chordata > Actinopteri > Characiformes > Lepidarchidae > Lepidarchus > Lepidarchus adonis. Next base: position 5,333,099 of record JBBIGC010000036.1, read on the forward strand.
AATAATAATAGTTTTTATCAAGGAAAGCTGGTATTAAGAAGATACAACTGGATTCATTATAACAGTAACAGTAACTTGACATAAAGGCCCAAAAATAGAATGTGTGTGTTTGTATAATCTCAGAACATCTGTGTTAGTGTAGTTCCTCACTAATGCACACCTGGAATACTTCATCAGACCTTCTGCTTTAGAGATGCTCTTGTCAAAGTGGCTGAGATCCTTACACTCACTCGTTTTCCAGGTTCCAGCGCATCAACTTCAAGCACTGAAGTACAGGATAGCTGGATTTTTTTATGAGGGCATTACGAAGGGTTTAATTTGTGCATTTTTTAGCAGAACAATAAATAGCAAAATAGAATAACTAGAACAAACTAATGTTTTAAATGAAGGTGAAATTTTAGCATTATTTTAGACACTTTACATGTAAAATGTACAAGAAAATAGGGTCCCAACTGGAGGGGCCTGACTACTACAAGAATGTCACTGTCTAGACTAGAAACAACACGTGGAGGATGGGTTTTTAACATCTGTAATCTAATTTTATGGTGGATGAGAATGGAACGTCCTCTACAGAGCGGACTGTGGTCAACAGAGACAGAAACTTTGATTCCTGCTTTCTGGTGAAGTTTTAAACTAAGTAATTGCTAAGCAAACGGTGCACACAAAGCAACTATATGATTTTTCTCTATTTATTTACTTAGTTTATCAATAGATGACAACACTTCCCTTACATTCTCATAGTTTAAACAGCTTTGTTCTGTTTCAGATAACGAGACAGTGTATTGCTCGGTAAGATTTGTGAATATAGACTCCGTCATTGTCGGTGGGCGTAGAGAGAGAGAGAGAGAGAGAGAGAGAGAGAGAGAGAGAGAGAGAGAGAGAGAGAGAGAGAGAGAGAGAGAGAGAGAGCCACTCAGTGGGCGTGGCTGTCTGAGTCCCGCGTGCTGTGCAGCTCGCGGCTGTAGTGCTCGCTCCCCCCACTTGCGCGCGCTCATACCATCATGGCGGAGGCTCACTCACACAGCGGCGGGAACTCGGTTCCGGTGCTGTTGTCCTTCTCCGTGTTTTCGCGACCCACGACCGTTCCCGCCGGCTCGGGCTATGAGTTGCTCATCCAGAAGTTTCTGTCCATTTACGGCGCGCAGATTGACGTGCACCGGAAGTTCCTGATGCAGGTTTTCTCGGAGGAGTGGGGCCAGTATATCGACCTGCCCAAGGGATTCACCATTTCCGACAGGTGCAAGCTTCGCTTAGTCCCTCTGCAGATGGACGTAAGGCTCTTTCTCATTCATGACCTCCTGTTGTGTCCCGTGTGTTCGTGTGTTCCTTTTCACATGTAACATGCAGTCTCCTCCACTTTGACGTCTAAAATGACGCTGTAACCCACCACTAAGCCACTTTTATCCCACTGTTGATCTTTCCTCGTTGTTCTGACCCACATTTGTGTCCTCAGTACAGTTCAAAAACACCAAACTTGTTGATTGTGGCAACAATGAAAAAAGTAAAACGTGGTTGTGACGTCAGAGTGTGGCTGACTAGCACTGATTTGTCACTACAGGTAAACATGTCATTACTGTTCTCCACCAATCAGAGGGGGTCCAAATCTGCAGTCCTATCCAGACATGACCCCTGGCCATGAAATGTGTTGTCCTAACCCATCAAAGCAGAAGTTTATAGTGTTGCTAGTCGTACAAAATGGGCCACATAATCCTCAGAGGCTTACAGCTTTTGTGTAACATCTGCTTCTGTGGAAATGCGTCTGGAAAGATGAGGGAAAATAAATAAAAATGGCCATATTACGTGTGAGAAACAGCTGTAGCAACTGCAGATTTCCAGTGTTTTCAGCTCAAGTCCTTGCCAGTTTTTTTTTTTTTTGAGGGGGGTTGCGCAGGATGCATACATTTTGATTGTATACTGTACCGGATTAAGAGGTCAGCATATGACTTGATGCCAAATGATCTCTAGATACAGTGCAATCAACCACGTGGACTAGATAAAAGCTAGAAAAGTGACCTTTTGATGAGGCTTCTGCTTTAAGCCCACACCAGTAGGTGTAGTGAATCTCTGAATGAACGAGATGGAACCAAGAGTAGATTGCGCTCGTAATAAGTCAACTGAAAACAATATGGTCTCAATGGCTTACTGGGTTATTAATAGCACAAAAGGTGAGCGCTTTGAGTATGTGAGCTTATGATTTCTCTTCTGTAGATCACGACGCTGGGCAACCTCTCGCCAGCCACCACCGCTTTCTTCTGCTGTGACATGCAGGAGCGGTTCAGGCCTGCCATCAAATACTTTGGTGACATCATCAGCGTGAGCCAAAGGCTGGTAAGGCTGCTTCTTCCTCTGTCCGACCCCATTTATCTCTCTCTCTCTCTTTCCGTCACAATCCATTTTTCACCTGACCTTCTCTGTTTGGTGTGGCTATAAACATTTCAGTGACAGTGCGCAGGCCTAGCGCTAGCGTCTGCAATGTCCCCTATTATACACAGACAGGAAGGACAGGCAATGACAGTTTTTAGTCTTTGGGGTAGACATTTTTTATTGCCTCCGCAGACATCATTCACACACAGTTTATCATTTGGAGTGACTGTGCAGCCTCTGGACTCAAGATGCTCTGTGTATGCTCCCTTTTCCTGTATCTCTAGGACCTGGATTTTGTCTGGTATAATCCATTTCGGCCGTAGATTTAGGTCGACACAGTCATTAAGGAGGCTGTTTGTCAGCAAAAACAGGATGTTCCTAAATTTCACATAGAAATCCATTAGGCTTCAAATGTAGTGTGCAAAACACCATCGACCAATCTCGTCATCCAAATATCAATCTGCAATCTGCCGTCAACAGAGGCGCCCGGGGAGCAGTGAAGTGGGGACAGTACCTTGCTCAAGGGTTCCTCAGTGGTGCTCGG
>JBBIGC010000036.1:5340428-5353422 GCA_037576955.1 Lepidarchus adonis
TATTATAAATTGGTTCGACAGGTTTATTTCGAATCTGCCTTAAGTATTCTTAGGCTTTCTAGGAATTTTATAGACTTCAGTTTATAGTAGAGTAGTGGAGGTCCCCAGCTCTGCACATTTTACTGTTTCTTAGCTCCCAGCACACCTGTTCCAACTGGTCAGCTAATTAGCAAACCTTTTCTGGGTTGAAGAAGGTGTAACACTGCAGAAAAACATAAAACCTTGTAGGACAGTGGGCTCCAGGCCCAGAGTGGGGAGTATTATAATAAGGCATTAGGATAGAAATTGATTTCAGTTCCCTTTTGATATACACTATTGCTTTAGGACAACAAGGAGATACGTCTGCTGCTTTATTTGGTGTGACCGATGTCTCTCTGGTCAAATTTATTCACACAGCTTTGGGTGCTAAGAGAAGTGCCTGGTGAAACACATTTAGTTTCATATTGGGTTTTTTAATGAACCATGCCTCATAAACACTAGGATGAAACACCTTTACATGCTTGACAATAAAACATACTGCATATTCAGCCATTAAGGCGAAAGAATAATTGAGCTTTCAAGACATGCAAAGTACATTTTCAGTATGCAATAAAGATATGCAGATCTGTAGTTTTATTTTACTACTCATGTCCGTTTTTCTCTGTCTTCTATCTCTCCCTCTATTAGGTGAAAAGCTGGAGCATTTCTTACGCTCGCTGAACAGCAGTAAGCCGCTGTACTTGGGTCAGACAGGTCTGGGCACTACAGAGGAGTTGGGCAAACTGGCTCTGGAGCCAGGTGAGAACTTCTGCATGGGAGGTCCAGGGATGATCTTCAGCCGTGAGGTGCTCCGCAGGATGGTACCTCACATCAGCACCTGCCTTCGGGAGATGTACACCACCCATGAAGATGTGGAGGTGGGCCGCTGTGTCAGGCGTTTTGGAGGAACTCAGTGTGTCTGGTCCTATGAGGTAAGGCTTAAACATTTGGGACAACAGTGAGATACTAGAAGTCAGAATAAGTTTTAGTGGCATGTTCAGTATTTGATTAAAATGAATTAATAAAAAAAGTATGACAAACACCATTCCCTAAAAAAACTTATTTTTTTGCAAACAAAACAAGAAATGGCTATTTGTTACTTTAACAAATTTAGAATTTGATACATGCAACACACTCAATAAAGTGGTAGGGGGCCATGTTTAAAATGGTTACATAATTTGTCTTTTTAGTTACAATTTGGGGACCGAGGATACAATTTGTTAATAACAAACTAAAACTGATATCACCTCTTGTTAGGTGATCTTGTAATGTCTAAGTAGAGCTGTAAATGTAAACAGTCCATACAAAAAGATCTACAGTGTAATTGGTTCAACCACAAATGATCACAAGCTTATCACAGCCAAAAGATTTAATCCGCATGGGACTTGGCTCTTACCTGAACAAGTGCACATCAATTATGGTTCAGCTATGAAAATACTTTATTGGGGGCTATTTAAAAGCTGTTATTTAGTGTGTGTGTGTCAGTGTGTACCAAATATTATAATTCCTGTCTGTACAATTTTCTTTTTGCCATTTAGCTTTAGCAATTTCTTTGTTTAGACTGGAGGCAAGCTGATGACATAATTTCACCACAATCAGTAGTATGTAAACTTCCAATTTCATGTATTAACTACTACTTTTTAATACACATTGAAAACAGTCACCCCTTTTATAAACAAAACTGTTTGCAAAAGGTAGTGAATCAGTGAATAGCATTATTTTGATGGTAGGTTAGTAGTTAAGGTGTGCAACATACTGTATTCCTAAACAAATGTTGGAGCAATAGTGTTTGTTATTAAAATAAACTGATTTTTTTTGTAGGGATGCAAGGATGTAGGTCTATAAAGATACATACAGCGCCCCCCATAGTCCATAGCTCCATAAGCCCTTGCTCCTCTGTGTAAAATTTTAAATTAAACAATATCAAGCTTTTGTATGTAGGAATCACAACACTTTTTGTACATAGCCCCCTTCTTAATGTTTAGCATAATGTTTGGGATAAAGTAGTGGTAGGTATATTAAAGCTGCCATGTTTAGTACTTTGTTGCATATCCCTTGACTTCTTTAAGTCTGTGACATCACCTGGTGTTAAATATCTTTTCTGGTGATTCCCTACCAAGTCTTTTCTGCAGCAACTCTAGGCAGTGGTAGCCTAGTGGTTAGGACCTTGCCACTGAAATCAGAAGCTTGCTGGTTCAAGTCACAGACCAGGCACCGCTGAGGTAACTCTTGAGCAAGGTACTGCTCCACGGTACTGCAGGTACCGCAAGGTACTGCTCCACGGTACTGCAGGTACCGCAAGGTACTGCTCCACGGTACTGCAGGTACCGCAAGGTACTACTCCCGGGTGCAGCTGTTAGCTGCTGCCTGCTGCTCCACGTGTGATGGGTTAAATGTAGACGATGCATTTCGTCGTGGTGCACGGTCTGCTGTGGTGTGTTCACAATGACGGATAATCACTCCCTTTAAGTTTTGTCTTCAGCATTTGCTCAATTGCATTTAAATCAGGACATTAGCTTGGCCATTCAAGAATGTAAATTTTTTTAGCTTTGAGAAGAGTATCGGTTTGTTTGGGATTGTTATCTTGTTGCAGGATGAAGTGCCATCCAATGCGTTTGGAGGCATTTACTTGAACTTGAGCAGATAAGATGTTTCTATACACCTCAGAATTCATTGTGCAATAATCAACTACATCATCAATAAAGATCTGTGCCAGTAGATGTAGCAGCCATACATTGCGAAACCATAACACCCCCTCCACCATGTTTAACAGATGCCTTAGATTTTTGCCAGCGAATTTATAAAGGAAGTTTTTTATTCACTACTATATTTGAACTGACTTTCACTTAAATTGAGTACCCGCAGTAGTTCCCTCACTGACTGTACGACCTCTTAAGATCCTGGGAAAGCAAACGCTGGCTGACCTCTAACTGTATGAGATTTTGGCAGTTCTGCTAAGTCTGGCTAATTTCTGTATTTCTCAACATTGCACAACTCTACAGTGTCTTTATACATTAGCATCTGTAACCGCTAGCTGCATTGTTAGATGTTAAATTTGACTGGTCTGAGGAACTGAGGCACAGGAAATCTAGCGCACAAGATAAAACAGAGCAGATGATGTGTGAGTACCTCATTATCTTCATTCAGAGTAGTCGGGCCTTTTTTCTTTTTTGAATTTGAAAGTTGCCAGATGTTTCATTGGTCTGTGGAGTGTCCCAGAGGCAAGCGGAAGATGACAGGTATGTCAGTAGTGTGCTATTTGAATCTCTTTGTTTAACAAAACCTTGAAGTTGATTCATCATGTCGTTAAGGGCATTCGGCTCTAGGCATGCTCGCAGTCTGGCTGTCTGATTGTATTATCTGTCTCTTAACTCTCAGCCTCTTCATTATTAATGAAGTTTATAGGCCTGAATACAGAGTACGTCTGCAGTTTGTTGTACTCCTTACAGCTTTTTTGCAATGGTAAAAAATATAGTTTGAGCATCAATCCTGCTGTATGTTTACAGCAAACATGTATAAGCAAATTATTTCAAACATTTTCAGCTATTCTGAAGGAAAGCCGAAATCCACGTTTCATCATTCTGAGGCTTTTTCCACACATGCATGGGTATTTTTACAATGCAGCTTTTTCATGTGTTATTATTTTTGTCTTCACACAAACAGCATTTTACTGAAAATGGATTTTACAAGGTGATGATTTTCAGGCACTATAGTTTCAGTGTTGTCGTATAGATATAGAAAAAATCATTTTTGGCTTGTGATGTCAGAATGTGCACTTTTCTATTCTCTGTTCATTGTCGTAGTGTGCTCTTTAGCTCTCCTACATTTACACATGATGAACACAAACTAAATACAGTGGTGCCTTGACTTATGAGTTTAATTCATTACGTGAATTTGTGTTGCTTACTCCGTCAGATCAATTTTCCCCATTGAAATGAATTGAAATGTCTTTAATTTGTTCTGGACCCCACAAAAAACACAGCATTTTTGGTACATGGTTTTAAATAAGAAATATGTGCTTATAAATAATTAATATTTTTTAAAAACAAAATACAATGGAATGTACTAAACTGTTTTTTATTAACTATAATGTACAGCATTTGCTTCTCCATCAATCACACCATCAGCTGCTTCTCCATATTTTCATGGATAACCTTGGCTGGTGTTACAACTCCTCCTGCTTCAGTAAGGTGCAGATTGTAGAAGTGCTACGCTCATACTGCTTCACCAATTCGACTACACCCACACCTTTTTAGATTTTTTTTTTTTTTTTAATTCAATGCACATCATCCGCTTCTTCTCAGGACTGTTCTTCACACTCACTTTCTTCGGACACATGGTTGAAAAAAAGAAGTTTTGCAAAATAACTGCAAGCACAACACTGATGCTTTGTGAGTGAACTGCTTAAAGTGAACGAGTGAGACACAGGATGTTGGGTGGATGTTGCGGCATTTACTGCACCAACTAGTGGTGGGGTATTTTAAGTTGGCTCTTTACCTGAAATTTAGCTCTCAACTCAAAGCAAAATATCGTCAGAGAGACAGCTTGTATCGTGAAAAACTCGTTCGTTGGGGCACTCGTAAGCCAAGGTACCACTGTAGTGCTGTGTTTAGCTTGCTAACAGCCCTTTTTACATGTTAATGCATGAGTGTACAGTTTTTTTTCTCACTATATTCAGGATTCACTATGTTCAATGGAAATTAGCTCTACACTTCCGACTCGGGCTGATTCGACACTAGTTCGGACATGTGTATGATTGGACTATTTCTGTGTTTGATGTGTTATATAAGTCCACTCAGGCTGTGCATAGCTCCGATCTCTGTTAAATGTTCTCATATCACGGAATGGAATTTCACAGTGAGTGTACATGATAAATGCAGAAACAAAAGCTAAACTTTGTAAAGGGTTGGGAAAGTAACAATTCAACAACTTTGCAAGACTTCTTGAGCAACACAGCACAGTAACCGCACACTAGACATGGAAGATAAAGACCATAACCTAACCAATTTCTGGAGTACACCTGTGAGCAGTTGGCTGTTATGTTAAAAAGGCTGTTTTTGAAAGGAAATGTCACAATTTCTACCATAACATATGTAAGAAACCTAGTTATTGTAGTGCATATGGTTGGATTTTCAAGCTAAAATTTGCAATTTTATTAACTTTTTGATAAATGTCATTTGCCCAAAAAAATGTTTAAAGATTTTTTTAAAAATTATTATTATTATTATTATTATTTTTTTTAATTTAATTTATTTTATTTTATTTTTTTACATTTTTCCCAAAGTTAAACCATTAAACAAACTGAACCATGGAACCATAACATATGTAAATACATCTGGTGGAGCTTTTAGTTCTGTAGTTTTGTGTAGTTGTGTAGTTTCTCTTTAAAAAGTTCACAAACCCATAGCTTTTTTATTTTTTCAGAACAGTTGTACTTTTCTTGCCTTTGCAGCATCAAATATCTCTGTTCACATTCCCTGCTCTGCACGAGCTTACTGTTGAACTGGAAATAGAATGGAAGTGGCTCTAATCTTGTAATACCCATTAATTTAAATCCAAGGAAGTTTCTCAAGTTCTTCGGAGGGAAATAGGCTGAAATGTCAGTCATGGGCAGTTTTTACAAACATATGTTACATTGTTGTTAGGATTTTCCCCTGTAGTTTGTGTAATCCCTCATAAACTGAAATGGCTTTCATGGTCTGAAGAACTTCATATGCATATTGATTAAAGTGGAGGCCTCTCACTTTCCCCACGGCTGGAGTTGGGTTAAACCCTCTCTGGTACTGCGCTATCCTGCTCTCCCGTTCTCCTGCGCACTGGCAGTGCTGATGAGATTCTGCCTCGCCCCACAATAATGAGTATCTCCGCACGTGTGATGTTTAATTCATTGCCTGTCGTGATGGTGTAGGCATACTTTTATTTATTTCATTATATATTGTCCTCTTTTGCCTCTGCTTGAAATTGCGCATAGTACCAACTTCAAAGGCATTTATCTTTGGGCATTAACAAATTAAAGTTTTGTTTTATTTATGGTCTTGATACATATTTTATTCAGTTTGCAAGATCTTAGTTCCACAACAATTGTGAAAGAGACCCGTCAGTTGACGGGATGTGAAGCGAGTTTGTAAAACATTCGTGAATTTGATCATGTAGACAGCTATGCAGTCTCTAAACGTTCTTCAAATAAAACCTGAAACCTGCGATTCATTACCAATTAATTGGATTAGTAACCTGTATGGGAGAGGTTCTGCTGCTAAAATAATGTGACCGTACTGAGAATTTGCAGTTTTATAGAAGCGTTTAAACATTGCTTTTGTTTTTTCTTTTATAGGATTTGTTCTTTACATGAACTCAGGCCGCCACATAAACCTCGTTTTCCTGTTTAGACTCTCAAACCCGACTGCATAAACATCACATCACCACAGAGCAACGTCCTCACATTGGCTTGAGCAAAAATTCAAGGAGATCTGAGCCAAGTTCTCTAAACAAAGCTGAGAATCTGAATCACTCCCACGAAAATAACACTCCTCCAAATCACCACTATTCCTTCTGTTCAGTGCATTCAAACATCACCATATACTCTACATACATTTGCAAGCAGTTTTTTTGCTAAACATTATTACTCCTTTTATAATGTGGCTAACATTTTACTGCATCACACAAAGCACATAAAACGTAAATATAAAGTAAATATAGTCACATAAAAACATACTGAGATCTTTTTTTTTATTACTACTCTGTATGTGAGTTGAATCATAAGTTACAGTGGTGTGAAAAAGTGTTTGCCCCTTTCCAGATTTCTTATTTTTCCATGTTTGTAACACTTAATTGTTTGAAATCATCAAACAAATTTAAATATTAGTCAAAGACAACACAAGTAAACACAAAAGGTGTTTTTCAATGAAGGATTTTATTATTAAGGGAAAAAATCCAAACCTACATGGTCTTGTGTGACAAACCTAGTAACTGGTTGGGCCCTTAGCAGCAACAACTGCAGTCAAGTATTTGCGATAACTTGTCTTTTACAGCAATTTTGGCTCATTAATCTTTGCAGAATTGTTGTAGTCCAGCCACATTAGAGGGTTTTCGAGCATGAATCACCTTTTTAAGCTCCTGTCACAACATCTCAATAGGGTTCAGGTCAGGACTTTGACTAGGCCACTCCAAAGTCTTCTTTTTTTTTTCCTCAGCCAATCACAGGTGGACTTGCTGGCATGTTTTGGATCATTGTCCTGCTGCAGAACCCAAGTCTGTTTCACTTTGTCACACAGGGCCATGGATTTATATCTCCCTTAATGATAAATTCCTTCATTTAAAAACCACATTTTGTGTTTACTTGTGTTGTCTTCTGTTTAAATGTGTTTGATGATCTGAAACATTTAAGTGTGACAAATATGGAAAAAAAAAGAAATCAGGATGGGGGCAAACACTCCTTCACACCACTGTATATAATGAACTGAATAAACAGTCAACAATTAGCAAACGTAGGCCATCCCCTATTGGTATTTCTGATAAAAATATTGCAAGTTTTACATACATTTACCTATTTTTAGAGGAAGTGCTAATGTCTTAGCATTTATTTGCATTTATTGTTTACTCTTGTTCAGTGTTATGATGATAAGCCTAATGGCATTTTGGCTTTGACAGATTTCTGTTGCTGTCTGTTCTGTGCTACTCAGCAATGCTCAGAACACATTATTCAACACTTTGCCTTTAGGTTAAAGCATAATTCCTGTACTGTAACCCAGGTGACTTTGGTGATAATACTTAAATTTTGCATGCAATGTCCTTTCTGCTTGTTATGTTAAATTCTGCTTGCAAGCTTTGTGTATACTTGTACTCCCTGGGTGTGTGTGTGTCTGTGTGTGAGCGAGAGATAGACACTTAGTTTTCATGCACTGAAACCATATATTATGCTTCCATACAACTTAATGTTTAGTTCCAGTATCTGACTGTGAAAGAGAGAGACTGGACTGTGCAGATAATGTTTGTGAAATGCTTTGCTCCAATTGCTGAACATCCGTTTAACTGAACATATTTCAGGCTGTGATCAGGAAGTTGCTAATCTAGAGGGTTTCCCTTAGAAAAAGTTAGGCAAGGTACTCAGAGTGAGACATAGGGACAGGTCAAAGAGATAAGCAGTTGCCATCCCAGCAGCAAGGCTAAGATGTAATCTCTGTAAAACATGCAGAGCCTGAATTGCCTCATGTAGTTATTTGGAGTGTGAAAGTTGGAGATGGCACGATACCAGTTTTTTGTTTCAGTACCAGATTTCCCCAACGATAGGCCGCCCCACATTATAGGCTGCCCCATTCTATAAGCCGCAGAAAATGCTAATTTATGTTTTAAAACTCTAAGATAAGCCACCCCATGTTATTAGCTGCAATGTTACTGAGTTTACTGATCTGAAGTAGAAGCATCTAACTTAACATGGCCCTGGAGGCCTTTGCAGCTTTTTATTTTTTTGACTATAAACAATTAAATTGATCAAATTTGGAACTCACCAACATCATGCCACAAGACAAGAACTACGCTACAGAATTTAAGCTCCAGCATCTGCAATATCCGAAAGCGAATGTGTGTCCAACATCAGCAACTGCAAAGCAACACAGGTTGAATTTAACAACATTTATGGATTTATTGACTTTTGCTAAAATCATTCAAGTTAATTTTTTCCCTCATTAATGTACACACAGCAACCCATATTAACAGAGAAACACAGAATTGTTGACATTTTTGCATATTTCTTTAAAAAAGAAAAACTGAAAGATCACATGGTCCTAAGTATTCAGACCCTTTCAGACACTCATATATTTAACTCAGGTGCTGTCCATTTCTTCTGGTCATCCTTGAAATGCTACTACACCTTCATTTGAGTGCAGCTGTGTTTGAATATACTGATTGGACTTGATTAGGAAAGCCACCCACCTGTCTATATAAGACTTTACAGCTCACAGTGCATGTCAGAGCAAATGAGAATCATGAGGTCAAAGGAACTGCCTGAGGAGCACAGAGACAGAATTGTGGCAAGGCACAGATCTGGCCAAGGTTACAAAAAATGTCTGCTGTACTTAAGGTTTCTAAGAGCACAGTGGCCTCCATAATCCTTAAATGGAAGACAATTGGGATGACCAGAAACCTTCCTAGTGCTTCTAGCATCTATCGGGGGAGAGGAGCCTTGGTGAGAGAGGTAAAGAAGAACCCAAAGATCACTGTGGCTGAGCTCCAGAGATGCAGTCGAGAGATGGGAGAGTTGTAGTAAGTCAACCATCACTGCAGCCCTCCACCAGTCGGCTCAGATATGTCGGAGTGACCAGACGGAAGCCCCTCCTCAGTGCAAGACACATGAAAGCCTGCATAGAATTTGCTAAAAAACACCTGAAGGACTCCAAGATGGTGAGAAATAAGATTCTCTGGTCTGAAGAGACCAAGATAGAACTTTTTGGCCTTAACTATAAATGGTATATGTGGAGAAAACCAGGCACTGCTCAACACATGTCCAATACAGTCCCAACAGTGAAGCAGGGTTGTGGCAGCATCTTGCTGTGGGGGTGTTTTCAGCTGCAGGGACAGGACGTCTGGTTGCAATAGAAGGAAAGATGAATTCGCCCAAGTACAGGGATATCCTGGACAAAAACCTTCTCCATAGTGCTCAGGACCTCAGACTGGGCTGAAGGTTTACCTACCAACAAGACAATGACCCTAAGCACACAGCTAAAATAACAAAGGAGTGGCTTCACAACAACTCTGTGACCAGCAAGAGCCCTGACTTAAACCCAATTAAGCATCTCTGGAGAGACCTAAAAATGGCTGTCCACCAACATCTACCATCCAACCTGACAGAACTGGAGAGGATCTGCAAGGAGGAATGGCAGTGGATCCTCAAATCCAGGTGTGTAAAACTTGTTGCATCTTTCCCCCAAAAGACTCATGGCTGTATAAGATCAAAAGGTGCTTCTACTAAATACTGAGCAAAGGGTCTGAATACTTGTGATATTTCAGTTTTTCTTTTTTAATAAATCTGCAAAAATGTCAACAATTCTGTGTTGTTTTGTCAATATGGGGTGCTGTGTGTACATTAATGGGGAAAAATGGACTTTTATTTGAATTTTAGCAAGCCACACCCAATACCAGGATTGCAAAATCAATTTATAAACCGTGGCCTAAAGTTGGTGAAATACAGTACCTGTATTGAAACCTTGAGTGTTGGCTGATAAATTTAATATTTTGTTTATAAGGACTTAATGATAATGTAGCATGTGTTATACTCTCTCTCTACTCGCACTTCGATAGTAAAGTTGTAGCACATGCCTTCTGTATTCAATGCCGAAGAGGAATGTGTTGAACTTCTTTATAGCTGTCACATCTGTGCTGTCATGTGTGAACGAAATGCTTGCTTTGCTAAATGTATAAATATCTACTAAAATCATATTCTAGCGGCTTCTGCCAATTCACATGACGCCAGACACCTCACCACGCTTTGAGGAGAATGCTAATCAATTCTGCTTTGTCAGCTAACAGACAGGTAAAGGTGTAAGGAAGGGTCATCTTTCCCAACCAGGGATAAAGCCAGAAGCTTTCTTTGATGACTGGCAATGAATGGCTGTTGTTCCACTCAGGAGCCCAGAATGAATGTCTGTAAACATTCTGTATAAATGTATTCTGTTGTGCTACTGTAGCACTGTATTACCTCACCATGAAGAAATACATAACATGATGTGAGAGCAATACAGACCTTTCCTCTCAAAAGCCTAGATACTGGATTATTAACATCTCTACTAACAGGATAACATTACAACATGCCTCGGTACAAAAATGTGATGGTTATATTGATGGAAATGGACAATATCGTCTGCATTTAATTAATTCTACCCCCACAAGCAATTGCACGGTTTGTAAATTAATACAATAATCACCCTTAACCCACACCAGCTTATATTAAACGTGTTACACTGCAGGCATCAGCCATAGGTTTTCCAGCTTCATGAATGTAAAATTCTGTAGTTTGTGAGTCAGCATTTGTGAGCTGAGTGTATGGTTACACTCCTAAGGTTTACGCTCGGTATCCTTGCTTGTGAGGTTTAACAGACGGCGCCAATGTTTTTTATTGTGCTCATGAGGTCAATTAGAAATCCAGGCTCCTGGACCTTACCTGAAATGGCCTGTAAGAGAACTTCTTTGTTGTTTTTAGGTCTACAGGGATATATATCTGCAGAATGAGTATTATTACTGCTGGGTTGGAGTTTGTTCAAGCCTAGTTGTCGTACCCAAACATTCGAGGTTGGGCTGTTTCAAAATGACAACATGGAAAACATCTGACAGGTTTGATTTTTCATAATGGTCACAAAACACTCAACAACAACAAGCAAGGTAACTCCGTACTTTCCTGGTGCTCATTTCATGAGTAATGTTTTGAGTAAAATTGTTTTCTATGATTTTATAGAAAAAGTTTTTTTTTTTGTTTTTTTTCATCACAAATGGTAATACATTTCTCAACATACATAAACCATGCTTTTCTTCCCATCATGGGATAAACATAACTAACAAAATGAAAGACAATTGCTGCCGGCAGTGAATTGCACTATGTCTGTCATCTATCTTCTAACATAGAAGAAGAAGATGCCAAGTCCCATTCAGCCAACACATTCAAAATAGCACATGTAGGCTAATGTTGTAATGATGTGTCCTCTGGCCATTTTATCTTACGATGTAATTAGATTTCCCAAAATGCAAGCTCTACTTTCATGTTACTTTAATCAGAGTCCGTTTTCTTGCACTGAACCATTTCCAACATGAGCTAAAAAGCACATAGAAATGAAATGTATTAGCACCACATCTGTTATTCAAGCTCACAGTACTAATAACTAATGTAGAATTAAAAGAATAATATAAAAGCAAATCCTCTTCTTCTCATGCCCACCATCCCTCTGGAATGCCACTGAAAGTGCTAATCTTGCCATCTGCCCTCAAATTGGAGCCAAATTCGCTTGCCAGAAGGATGGAGCTTCTTGTCCAAATGTCAAAGCATTGGACGTCAAGGTCTCTACTGTCTCCTTTGGCTTCCTTTTAAACGGCTTTGTGTCCATTCGGGCGTAAAATGAACGTTTTGGAAATGACAAAAGAAGAGAGCCTCAAAGATGTCAGTACCATTAAGAGATCCAGAGTTGTGCTCCAGGTTAAAACGCTTTTATAGGCAAAACCTGGCACAATGACTATTTCATAAGGCAATTTGACATTGTCTCATCTATGGCTGGGATTCAAATACAATTGGCTGCATGAGGAGGGACTGTATGATATGAGATGATCTACGTGAGTAGGATTTTAAGATTAATACATTATTTAAGTTAAAGCCAAAGTAAATAAAATGTATTTATCTTGATTTTTCTGTGAGGCCTTCTGTAGAAATTCTAGATATACCATGAGGTGCATTCTTGACATTTTGAAGCTTCTGCTACAAAAACACTCATCAGTCTATTCTTTAAGTCACCATAATAATGAAGTAAATCAGCTTGTTCTGTGTATCTAAATGTACATTTAAATACAGATGACATAAGTAGAGAGGCCCTAGACTGGATGCAAGGTTATGTACAGTTATTGAAAAAAAAATGCTTTAAAATTACAGTATAAACTTTAAAGTTACAAAATATTTTATAATAGAAAAGTTGAGCAGTTCACAGTTTACAATATATACAATTTAGAGTTATTGCGAATAATTTTGAGGAATCTATTTGAGTGGTGTGTAGTGTATGCTATGTAAACATGTTCACCACATCATTACTGGATTTCAGGAATGTATACAGCTTTCCTGTTCCCGATCTGAGTCCTCGCTGTGAAACACAGAAAGGTGCAGTGTATAGCTTGGTTGTGCTGAAAGTTTTGACAGATGGTTGCTGTGTGTGTGTGTGTGTCTGTGTGTGTCTGTGTGTGTCTGTGTGTGTCTGTGTGTGTCTGTGTGTCTGTGTGTCTGTGTGTCTGT
>JBBIGC010000036.1:5458225-5474895 GCA_037576955.1 Lepidarchus adonis
ATAGATAGATAGATAGATAGATAGATAGATAGATAGATAGATAGATAGGAAAACACACGACTGTTATTCTTTCTGGCTTCAGGAAATCATCGTGAGATTCACTGCCCAAACCACTGACTCCAACTTTCCAGACTGCGCCTCCAGTCTCCAAACAGAGTAAATCTAAACGCATCACCCGCCTTCCGTCAGACAAAGCTCCGCACATACGTCCTTTACTACCGACTTCCGTCCCTGAGAAGCTGGGTTACTCACAGCAGCGGTGTGTGGAAGAAGGAGAGGCGCTTGACCGAGCGACTCCGATTGCATCTCTCGCCTGGGAGCCCGCAGTCTTCCAGCAGGAGATCCGCGCGACAAGGAGGCGCTGGGCACGCGCACGCGCAAGACTCGAGAAGAGCGTTATCAACCGTGCATTCCCGAGCGCCCTCTGCAGGCCATTATAACAGCAATTCGGTTAGGTTGTGGTTCACAATAGCGGTTTGGACGTCAGGACACAAAAACGGGAGCCAAACGAGGACATTAGATTACTGTACTGAGGCCTCGGCACCTTTTCCAAATGAGTGGTTTCCACTCGTGTTTCAGATTTTAGCTCAGAAGTTTAGTTTGGAAATGTCAGTAGAAAAACAGAAAAACCTCTTAGCAATGTAATACTACTGTAAAGTGATGGAAACTAACATTGTGAAGTTCCTAAACATATCTACACGTATTCATTCATTCATTCACTGCTGAGCTGCTTATCCGAGCCAGGATTGAAGGGGCAGCTGGAGACTATCCCAGCACTCATAAGGTCAAACTTCCTAGACAGGTTGCTAATCCTTCACAGGGCAGACACACACACACACACATTCCTCCTAGGGGCAATATTAGCATCTCCAATCCACTTCATATGTGAACTTTGGGAGGAAACTCCATGGAAACAACCCTTAGAACCTTCTACACGTTTATAGCAGCACTGTGCCATTCATAGTCATATGATAAATATGAATAAATAAAAAGACAAATATGATATAAAGTCAGATGTAATGCTGTTTTTAAAATGACAAATTGTGTATAGAGATTTAAGGATAAGATTTATGTATAGAGAGGTGTGTCCGTTTATTCAGAGTGCAGTAAAAGTGTTGGGACGTAGCTGAAAATAATTTGGTAAATTAGTAGCAGTGCTTTCACGCTGAATGCTATTCCTGACTTAAAGGAAGACTCCCTTTTCAGCCTAATCTCCATACAGCACATGCCCATCTGCTCCAACCATAAGCTTGTTTCAGGTCAGTATGTTTTCTGGGCAGGGGAGGGGTCAGGTTGACCAGTGACAACTCAATGAGGGCTACAGATTAGGAAGCTGGAGATAAGGTGGAAAAATGGTAGAAGGTTCCTTTAAGCAGAGCAGAAATCTCTTGGTCCACCTCACTCTGGGCTTTATTAGCAAGGCTCTGAGCCACACCCCTTCCGTTCTGGGTTGCTATTTAGAACAGCCAATCAAACCTCATTCAGTGACAAACCTCTGCACTGCTGTAGCCCATTTATAATGTACAGTGATGAGCATTTACATTAGCATTCATCTGCTTATAGGTCTTTCACAGTGGACAGGTGAACCTTCTGAGGGTCAGTCCCATAAGTCCAGACGACATGGAGAACAATATGTTATTTTATACAGGAGCCCATGAATAATCCAGCAGAAAAATCATCAGAACAAGTTGGGATAAAAGCGCAGGCCTTCCACGGAGTCGTCTCTGCATAGATGTCCCATTTTCTCAGCCAGGAGCAGTCTGCAAGGAAGGATGCCGAGAAGGCAGGAAGGAAGACATTCATTACTTAGTTGTTTGTGGGTTTGATAAAAAGGGGATTCAGACATGTTAGGATGTTGCATTTAATACACAACACAGTCAATTAGTGTTCATAAAATTCAATATTTTTATATTATTTACATAAATGTATATAAATAAATATAATATATAATATGATCTATAATATGATATTTTCTGTATATATTATCATAGAATTTCATTAAGTTTAAAGAAAAGTTTACACATGATTCCTGAGCAATGGTATAGAACCGAAGAAATTACAGTTTTGGCCATTTTTGTCTTTTTTTTTTCTTCTTAAAATTAAATTCTTTAACTTTCATGTACTGTTACAGAGAAAAAAGTTAAATTAATTAATCAATCACTCAATAAATAAATACAATTACATAAAGGGTCTTAAAAACACTATTCACAGTATTCTCACTAAAGTTATATACATAAAAATATATACAGAGCAGTCTGCAAGGAAGGATGCCGAGAAGGCAGGAAGGAAGACATTGGTTACTCAGTTGTTTGTGGGTTTGATAAAAAAAAGGATTCAGACATGTTAGGATGTTGCATTTAATACACAACACAGTCAATTAGTGTTCATAAAATTCAACATTCAATATTTTTATATTATTTACATAAATTTATATAAATAAATGTATATAATATATGATATTTTCTGTATATATTATCATAGAATTTCATTAAGTTTATTTAAATAAAGGTTTACACATGATTCCTGAGCAATGGTATAGAACTGAAGAAATTACAGTTTTGGCCAACTTTCATGTACTGTTACAGAGAAAAAAGTTAAATTAATGAATCAATCGCACTCAATAAATGAATACAATTACATAAAGGGTCTTAAAAACACTATTCACAGTATTCTCACTAAAGTTAAGCAGCTTTATGATTCTTAGCTTTTTTAGCTCTTGGAAAAACCTTTAAGTAACGCACAGTGAAGAAGCTCATTACACTTGCAAATGGTTGTTAAAAAAACATTTAAAAGTTCTTTAGGGCATACAAAGTTGTTTTGGAACATGAAGTCTGTACTAAAGAGCCTTTTTGTGACACAGGAAACATGAAAATTGTAATTTAATAGAACAGAATGTCATTATGGACATAATGGTCATAATCCATCAGTAACCAAAAATCAGTACTCTTGTGTAATACCGCTACTGATAAATCAGCATAGACTACATACGTACCTTTCTTTTGCAAGGAGAACAGACAGTCCTAAAAGTTTAGCAAACTCCTCTGCTGTTAAGGAGCCTTTCTCAGACACCTGTGGAACAGGAAAGGAGAAAAGCGCCATTAAACACCAATGGGACACGCACTACAACCAACATGTGTTTTTACACACTGACAGGCACAGATGTGCTCGCATGAAGGTCCTGAATTCAACATTAACACGTTATTCACCCTCAAGAAACTGTATAAAACTAATAAATGCACAAAAAGAAGCTTTTTCAAGGATTGAAAGGGTGACCCCTTAGATTACATACGTTTTTTTACATAAATTTCTACAAGCAATGACTGAACATTCCGCTCTTGAACCACATTTGCCTTGGACTCTTCAGACATGGAACATTCTGATCTGACACGCCTCTAGTTCTTTGACCTACAACACAATTCTTCCAGCCATTCTCACACATCTGTTGTGGTGTCTCCTGTCCAATAGACTGATCAGTGATAAGTGGTTTGCTGAAGCACTGATCTCCATCGTATAAAGTGGATGAGGGAATGAGGGGGAAATTTCAGCATAGACTGTTCCAAGTTCTGCTCCACCAACCCCATAATTAAACATGATCGAGTCAGTGGCCACTTAAGTGATTTAGCAGGCGTTATATGACAGAGGCCTGACACTCACATTATCAAGGGCAGACGCAGTCATCTCCTCTTCATTATGGGACTGCAGCTGAACCACCATCACACCACTGTCAAACACTCTCAACCTGAAAGGAAATAAAAACCCACCGATTTCCACTGGAAACTACAATTATAGCTGCAGTGAAAAATGTAGGCCTGAAACAGCATCCAGCAAAGTCTCCATCTAAGAACGACTTAAACAGGGTTGGTGGTATTGGTGGGATCGGGACGCCATAATGATGTTTTCTTTAGAACGTTGCGAAGTGAAGACAGCAGAAAACAGGAAGTTAAACAGGAAGTAGCTGATGGATTCCTTCTTTGTCTCACAATGGCTCAGTCATAAACTTTACATTCACAGTATATTATAATGAAAACAACACTCTTACCTCAGAGGAAGCTTCATTGATTCAAACATCTTGCAGGCATTCACCAGGTCCTCTGGAGAGAGAAGCTAGAAAGAGTGAAAAAGGTTACAATCTGCTGTAAAAGTAAGCGTCTCCTTTTCTGTGACATTAGACATAGAGTGAAATACATCAAGCCTCTATTTCTTAGAATTTTGAAGATTTTGGTTTTCTGATAATAAAACCCAAAATTAAAAAAAATTGGAATATTGTGAAAACGTTGGAAAAATCTTGGAAAGTCATGGTGTTACATCCTAATCAGCTAATCAACTCAAAACACCTGCAAGAATATGAGAGAGTGGATTGGCACAGAATCCATGTTGCTTGAAGTCCAGTGTGAAGTTTCCACAGTCAGTGATGATTTAGGAGCCATGTCATCTGCTGATGTTGGTCCACAGTGTTTTCTGAAGTCCACAGTCAACACAGCATTTACCAGGAAATCTTAGAGCACTTCATGCTTCATTCTGCTGACAAGCTGGAGATGCTGATTTCATTTTCCAGCAGGACTTGTCACCTGCCCACACTGCCAAAGCTACCAAAAGCTGGTTCAACGACCAGGGTGTTACAGAAGCCTCACTTTTCTGTTTAAAATATCCTTTTTTAATTGATTTTATGTGATATTCTAATTTTCTGAGAAGGTGAACTTAGGGTTTTATTATATGAAAGCCATAATCATTAAAATTCCAAGAAATAAAGGCTTGACATTTCACTCTATGTCTAATGACTCTATAAAATATATGAATTTCACTTTCTGTCAAGAAATAATGAACTTTTTCATGATTTTCAAATTTTTTAGATGTATATATGCCATTAATGGAGAAAATATTTTTGTGTTTTTTTCACTGTATCTGTTCAATAATAGCTAAGTGTGCTCTCATTTTATCTATCTAAAAGGGTTGATAATACAAAATAAAAATTTAAAAATAGACATTTTAGGGAAAAATGATCATCCATACCATAATAAGAACTGGCAAGAGGTGTGCTTTGGAAAGTTGAAAGCAGATGGCCATACTGTAAATCCGTCTGAGCAGGAGGTCAGGCTAAGCACTGATCAGTCTGTGACAGCAATCTCTGATACCGCTTTAAGCTAGGCTCAGTTGAAATGTAGCAAATTATCTTTTATCTTCCTCAGCTTTGAGCTGTTGTTTCTCAGGTTACTCATATAACAGACGTATATTTATTGTGCTGCCCGAGTTGCCTTTTATAAATGTACTAAAATAATGGCAGAAGAGGTGTAAAATGTGTGTGCATGCTTTTTGAGCTTACCTCCATCCCTCGCGCTCGGTTCACCAGACAGTAGACTTCTGTAAGTGCCATCATACCACCTCGCTCCTGTGAAGAGCATCACGGTAACCATGAGAACCAGCAGCGAGACAGAGCACTGCATAGAAGGCTATAGTGTATATGTGTGTAAAGAACACAAATGCAATGACCAACAATCACCTGTTAATCTTAAACAAAAATTAAATCAGTGAGTCTGTTGTAGTTAAAAATTCTTTAGAACCTCATTGCTGGTAATAAAGTTCTCCATCACATATACAGTTTACACGTCTTGAAGCACCATTAGCACCATTCCAACTATTGACAACCAAACACAATTGGGAATGAACATGGTTGTTGCTATAATACATAACACCTTATATGATGATTCGTTGTGGAGCAACTATGTCAAATTAAATGGTTCTCACTTCTTTAGGGTCCTTACTTTAGGATTTGGAGTCATGTGACAAAATAAGCACAACCCATGGAAACTGTTGATTTCTTTTCAACATATTTGATCAAGCAAACATTTCACCCTCCGTAATACAGTACATGATAGATAAAGGTGATTATACTCCAAATATGACCCATACAATTTACATTTTATAGTTAAAAAACAAAGATTAGTCACAGATCAAAGTATGAATGCCTTATATTTATCACACATACAGATCCAGGTGTTGATCTGAACCACTTGCAAGTGGAACCTTACATTTACGGTCTGGTTTTTAGTGGACAGCAGCAGGCCTTTAGCAAAAAAGTTGCCATTGAGTCTGGTAAGATATTTAAAAAGATCTCTAAATAAATAATTGCACTGTAAATAAGAAATTTAACTGAAAGGTGCAGATTTCAAACAACTGCTCATTTATACACAATGGGCCATGCAGGCAAATCAGGCAATAAGCAGATTGCTAATGTGAAAAGAAGTCTCAGAGAACCAGAACAGATCAGTACACCTGTATATTATAGAACAAAGACAGCTTTTTAGAATTAGAATCCCAGGATACCCGTGAAGCATGGTGGTCGAAATGTTTAGTTTGGAGATGCTTTGCTGCCTCAGTGACTGAGTCACTTGCCGTCACTGATTAAATGATAAATTCTGCATCACATCAAAGAGTGCTTGAAGATAATAGGCCATCTGTTAAAAAGTTCAAGTTATTCCAGAGATGGACTTAACCAAAGCATAATAATCCTAAGAATCATCACTAGGTTGAAAAAAGAAGAAAGGATGTTTTTTTGAACATTATTGAAATTTATGGGTTTTAAAAATGGGCAGTACATTCAAGAAACCCCTTGAACATAGAGAAGTATAACATTTCAGAAAGCCAATACAAAAAGTGGTGGACATTTGTGCAAAATGTCTACAATAAGTTATTTCTGCTAAAGAAGACTAAGGGTATACTTACCATCTCCACAGAAAAATATATTTTATGTCTAATTAAATGATTGAAAAAATTTCTTCAGTTACGTTCTGTTCAGATTTCACTTTATTTCTAGGTACTCTACTAACAAGAGTGCAATTTGATGGAAAAAAACAAAAACAAATTTAATTTCCACACCTTATTCATTGACGTGATGGTATGAGAGTGTGATGTAGCGTGTAGACACTGATGAAGTTTCAAAATTCATTCTTGTTCACAGATAAAGCAGAGATAAAAGATAGAAGAAACAAATGTCTAGACAAAATGGCTCAGCTCAGAGACTGTATGTATGCCCACTACAGTAAATATACACAGACAGACACAAACACACATGCACAAGTACCTCCAGTGGTGCCTGCAGCATGTCTCCCAGTTGTCTAGCAAGCTGCATGTGGTAGTGTGTGCCAGAGCCGTGCGTTTCCCTGGTTACAGGGTTGGCGATGCCCATGCTCAATAAATAGGACTTGAAACGGATAGTCTGAAAGTGGCAGCAAGGGAGAAACATAATTGGCTCTCAAAAACATGCAATGTCACATCAAGGGAAAAAAAAAAGAAAATTTGCAAGATCCAGTGAAGCTAAACAGAAAAAAACAGTTAATTTGATCCAAATGTGCTGCTATTCTTTACTATTTCAAATGGTGAAGCAAATTATTACATTTACAGAACAGCTGAACTTCCTTGTTACTTTTTTTCCAATGCTTGTGACCTGACTATGGAAATGTAATCTTACTTCTGATTTTCTGTTCATTTCCACAGGCATGTCTTGGTGCTTACATGTCAGTGTTTGAGTCTGACAGTGCCCGGCTCAGAAGAAAACAGAACCCTACACAGATTACTTCAGATGTTTGCCAAGCAATGGGCTTAGAAGCACCCCGCAGAGCAAGAGGCCTTAACTGAGCTAAGCCAATAGAAATATTTAGCATCATTCACATTATCCATTTAACCGCTGCTTTTAAAAAAAGATCCCTGACATTCTGACATCCAACTTCTGGAACTTATTCCCATATTATGTGCGTACAGAGCTAGAGGGAAACAGTCAAGCTATAAAGTATAAATTATATGCAGTTAACATGCTGCATAGTAGCATCAACATGCATGATTGTATAAAGCCTATTAACTGTGGGAGCATTAAACCCGTAAAAGCTTAAGCCAAAGGTTCGCAAACCAAGAGATCAAAGAATGGGACTTGAAAAATCGTATCTAAATCAGATATGTACATTAATTTACTGAAATTACAGCACAAATTGGGGGTGCATCAAAGCTATTCAAATCAAACAGAGTCTCTTTAAGTAAGTAGACTCTGTCACTTCTGTACCCAAGAAAAAAAGCACAGACATGCTAGAACATCCTTGATGCTGTAATACCAGCTGTGACATCTGTTGCTAGGTCTGTCATATCCTTAGTTAAGCTGGCACTGGGCCTACTGGACCTCATTCAAGTGCCACTAGGTTAATCTCACTCACCCTGAATGGACAACAACCCCATACAACCAAAATGTCTCCAGTTATTTACTTGGGAAAAAAGCTACTCCAGAAATTCTACTTTCTTCCCTTTATGTTAAATATGAACAATACTGGTTAAATATGCTGAAATGGCTGTTGCACGCTCCCTTTAAAAAGTACTCCATTTGAGTATTATTTTTTAATTTTACATTTTAAATTAAGAAATGTACCCTCCGTCATCTTAAGAGCAGGTTGTGACTAAATAATAACCTGATTTTCTCAATATTTGTTAAAAATCACTTGTTCCAATGCTGGTTTAAGATGTGTTAGGTGCTGACATCACAACAATGACAGTAATTGCGAGGGTATGACATCGTTCACAAGGAGGGACAGCAGTGGTTTATCTTTATTTTTGCAGCTTTTGCAAAGACACATGGGAAAATCTAAACAAGTACTATTTTTAGTCATTTCAAATATGGTCGTTTATTTAAAAATTCTTTAAAATTCAAGGTCATGTTTTACAGATAATTAAAACTTTAAGGAAAATAAACAACCTGCAGCTAAGCTTTTTCACTCTATTACAATTGTACACAGAGATATTAAGACAGGCAGCATTAACACCTGGCAAGGGACTACACTTCATGTGTCTGTCTCACCTCGTCTTCTGTGATGTCGCCCTGTTTGTCTTTGATTTTGTTGGCAATGGATTTTGAAAGCTCAACCATCTCTTTGGCCTGGGAGAGAAATGACAAAGGCAGGTTACAATGATTTCACACTGGCAGTAGAAGTAGGTAGTGTGGAGGCTGATGACAAGGTGCTGACCTTCTCCATAAGCTTGCTGAGATCTTCAAAGGCCTGATGGAGGCATAGAGGGGAGGAAAAGAGGATTAGAGGACGGCACCAGCCAAAACAGTAAAAATTAATGCTAATCCAACATGCTAATACTACCCAAAGTTGCCTATATGCTGTTGATTTGTATTAACATTGTTAATACATAACAAACATATTTTCTTCTTAAATGCAGAGGTTTCTTCTTACCGAGCTGTCTATTTATATGTTCCCATCTCCTTCACACAAAATCTTTCCACTTGTACTACAAATTTCTGACCATACAATGATTTGATTACCGTTCTCTAGGAAATAATTTAATTCTTCTAGAAATCATTTTTAAATTCAGTTTATCTAAATTCCTGTGGTACGATTCCTAACTACTTGTTAAAAAAAACTAAATACATAAATGTGGCTGCTAGAAATGTTTACATGTTTACAAATTTTAAACAAACAAACTTTAACATCTTTGAAAAGAGCCCAGGCATTGAATTTTTAACTAAAATATGGAGTCCTCAAGTTTTGAAGTAAGTCATTCATGTAATGATGGTATATATTTATTAAACATGAACGAGTAGCAGCATATAGCAAACACAAGCCTTTATCATAGGCGTTTGTTTTGCGACGTGGTGTGTTTCATGAGGAGCAATGCATTGTGGTCTATGTAGTGTCTGGTGCAGGAAAACAGGTGAGTAATACGGGTGGAAAGAGTTGCTTTCTGGGAGTTGTAGTTCATTAGCGGTGAGAGCGGGTGTAATAAACACATAGATCACATACACAGCAGTAATGAAGTGAAACAGTTCCTGATCTTTACTGTAGAGTTTGCCTTACGCTTGGGGCCATAATGACATTTCCTAACAAGCAACACAAATGACAGTCGCAAACACAAAAAGCCAACAACATAACCCCGAATCGCTGTATGTCGAGTGCGACGTAACACAAGGACCCCCATACATACTTTATGGAACATTATAATTGATTTGTTCTTAAATCATTGCAGTCATATCCTTTCTTAACACTATTTTCTACTCATGGCAGTGGTTATTCTTCCCATTGTCTGTCCTTTGTTAATCTAGAGTAGTGTAAGTGTAAAGTGGGTATAAGGGCAGTATTGCCTACCCCCTAACTGGGCACTCTGTTATCTTTTATTTTAGCCAGGACAGGAAGCCTTTCAAGCCACAATCCATGATGTCATACCGCCACACAAAAAGGGCCATGCTCTCTTCCAAATTCAAAACTCCACTAACAGGAACATCTACAGGCCACTCAGAGAAGTTGCTATGGACTTTTTGCTTTGTGGGGTAAACTGTTGATAACCCTGAATATATCTTACTGTCTGCTTTCAGCATCATTTAGCACTGATAGAATTTTATCATTCAGTCTCGGTTTCACCTCTGAAATGTTTTTATCAGTCTCCTTCCGCTTCTCCTCCAGCTTCCGCTCAATGCCAACAATCCCTACTGCACGTGTCCTTCCTGCCTGCAGAAGCACAAAAGACAGGAATAAAAACAATCAGTCTATCTTTCTCTCAAGGATAAACACATACAACACGCCACACCCCTCACACATACACGCACTATATAGGTTTGGTAGGGTTTTTTATATAGGTTTTATACAGGTTTGTTAAGGTTTTATATTTCTTATATTCTTTATTTCTCTATTGTGCTCTATTTATTGTTGTTTGCTCTTAAATTGCTTTTAAATTTTTTTTAATTTGTGTTTATGTATCTGGGGGTCACGGGTGGTTGCAAAAAGCATTTCACTACACATCATACTGTGTATGACTGTGTATGTGACAAATAAAATTTGAATTTGAATTTGAAAAAAGAGAGCGCACTGAAAGCAGGAGGCTAATAACATTTTCCAGTGTCATGACAATACAACTGGCCACAGATATTTCACAAGTCAAGTGAAATTTATTTGTATAGCACTTTTTGCAACTGACTTTGTCACATAGCAGCATAACAGAAACAGTTCCAAGCCCCCAATGAATACGCCAAAGGCAACAAAAGCAAGCGAAAACTCCCTAAACTGTAGGAAGAAACCTTGCGAGGAACCAAGGCTAAGAAGGGGAACCTGTCCTCCTCTGGTCGACAGAAATTCAGCACTTCTTTCACAATAAAACCATAATAAAACAGCGCCACCATGAGGCACAATAACACACGGCATAACTGACTCTTATGACTTAACGGTTGCACTGAAGCTATAGTCTGACCTTCGATCCAGCAGTTGTGCAAATGGGCTGTGATACTGGTGTGTTCTCCCATCGTTTCTGTGTCATCTCCTCTGTCAGACGCCTGTAAAACTGCACACAAAAATGTAACTATACATATAACATAAAACAATAATTACTTAACAATAATTTTTAACAATAATTGGCTGCTTTAGACATGAAAAAATAATATTTACTAACTATTTCTATATATTCTAACTATTCATGTGACATCTAAGTGATCAAAACCCATTTTACAATTAAATAATAATCTAAATGCTGCATAAATTAAAAATAGATGAAAAAAATGGATGGATGGCTTACTAATCACAAAGGAAAATGACAATTTCAGATGCAATTTAAACTGATAGAACAACACAATGCAAGACATTAGCATTATAAAATATTATTTATTTGTTTTACATGTCTTACTTCATGTGTCAAGTGTGAAAGTTAACAGTTTATCAAATCATTTTTGGAAGAGATAAAATACAAAAATGCTAGACCGACTCAGGCTCAGCTTTATGCTTTTTCATGAATAAAACTAATTTAATTTTCATGAATCGCTTTTTTTACAAGCTGACTTGCATTATAGTCAGTGATCAAGCCTTTACAGGACTTGTGATTGGACTCGTAAAGTATTTGCTTTTTATGGTCAAACTGAAATCAAGTACAAACTACATACAGATTTTTTTCATTTGCTATTTAAAAGTGGGTAAAGAGTAGATCATAAATGTGTACATTAAAACTACTTTTCTTCACCAGATCACTGCAATCACATACCTCAATCTGCCCATGTTCCTTAAAGGACAGTTTAATATAGGAAAACTTGCTGTGTTGGTATGGTCCAGGCTCTTTGTTTGCAGGGGCTGGATGCAGGTGAATAACAATCTTGGCACTAAAAAACATAGAATTACTTCAGCTACATAAAATGTATGTAGGCAGATTTATACTGACAGATTGCAAAAATATTTACCTCTTCCCAATCCCTGCTGCTTGCTCCTCAAAAAATATTATCTGAGACAGTGGTATGCAAATGCAGCACTCCTACAAACAAAGTGGGGTGTAAAAATTCTCAATGCACAGTGAGTGCACATCTTATTAAAAACATTAATTAAACATGAATTAAAAGCAAAGTAAAGCTGAGACAATCTTACATGGTTCTTTTGGTCCCTCCAAAGTAAGCGATGCGTGCTCAGGAGGACAGCTCCCACATCGAGTTTCGCCTGCCAAACAAACAGGACCCTACACACTTAGAACATATTACCAAGACGTGTACTATGCCTTAGCCTAAACTGTAATGATGATTTCTGTATTTGTGGCACTACAGAATTATTCAGATGGACAGATAAATCTATAGTGAAGAAATGATACATATGATCCTAAAAAAAAAATTCTGAGAATCCACCCCACACATTTTTAGAAATATTTTATTATATCTTATATCAGAGTATAGAAGTGGCAAACTGTGAAGCTCTAGTAAACTACAGTGCTGAAAAATAATGGTGGTCACACAAAAAAATTACCCTTAGGACATTTTCACATAGGGGTGAACACTATTTTTTTTTTAATAAATCTTTTTATTGATTTTCAAACAATAAATAGAGCAAAGAACAAATATAACAGATCTTGTTTACAATCATACATGTATCTCAACAAATCACTGTAATCAAAGATTATTTATTCCACACTTTTGTTGCCAGAGGTTTATACATTAATGGCTGTGTGAGTTATTTTGAGGGGACAGAAAATGTATTCTTATAAAAGCTGTACATTGGCTACATTGTGTCAAAGTGTCAAATCTATAGTGTTGTTCGATTAAAAAATATAATAAAATATTTTAAAAACTGTGAGGGGTGTGTTTAATTGTGTGTACTGTAGATAGTGTGAGTGTGTTTTACCTCCAATCTGCACATATTCCAATTCAGTTACATTAAAACAACGCAAAGGCATTATAGATCGTAATTAAGAGAATGCATATACTCCACAATACTTAGTGACATATCCATGATACGTATTGTCACATCTCTGTATTGTTTTATTAATAAATTACACAGGATATTACGGCCCTATTTAATTAATTTTACTGCATCCCTCATCCTCTACAAATAAATTATGTTTCTGTGTAATATTAGTTTAGATGGATGTGGCCCACTACATCTTCTGGCTGTTTGTGTATGAGCATCAGCAGATAGTTAGGAGTTTAACTACAGAAAGTTACCTTTTCATCTCCATCATAGAGTCTGACACCCCTCTGTTGAATCACTAAAGTTTCGTTCATTTCAAGAAGTCCATTTGTCCACGTGAATCGATCCATTTTACTGTACAGTTTTTATCAAGATTTGTAAATCAAAAAGAAAACATTTAGGTATACGTTTTGTACGTGTCGCTTCCTTGCAAATGTTTACTTCCGGTATGGTGCCCGACACATTGCCTGTCTAAATTTAGCGAAGACAAAATTAGAGGCATAGTTTGTATTATTTTGGTTTTCTTCAGCTTGCAACGATTAGATTAGAAACTTGCAACGATCGGATTAGAAATTTTAAATAACTTAGAATTTAAAAACAAAAAAAGCCCATTCTAATTGAATTCAATGTTTATGTACAGCAATAAATTTGTTCAAAAACACATTACACTGGCAAAATCCATATAAAATGATCACGTGTACTTCAGTAAAACAAAAGAATATTGCAAATATATGAGCTGAAAAACGGCTCCCTACTCCCCATATATATAATGAGCTTTGTGCGTTATACAATTTGAACATTTACACCCATATAGTGCCCGCATATTTCCGCGCATGGCTAAATGCTCGTCGGTTCTTTTTAAGTACTGTATGGTATGGACTATTTCAGTGCAACTATGTTGAGTGAGTGTAAAGCAGGGGCCCTTTGTAGGGAGTAGGGATTTCGGATTCAGCCCATGAACATTACGTCTTGCCCACTAGGTCCTGACACAGGACTCCGTGATGACGTATTTCCTGTGAGCCAGAGGCTAAGCAGCTACCAACGAGAACAACAGACTAATGAGAAACAAACCAAAATTATACTCGTTTTTACCTATGTTGTTTCTTAAAATAGCGTCGGTGTATCCGGAGGTGTTCTTGTGACCATCAGCACATGACAGGAGCACAACTACCATTGAATCAAAGTTTATTATCGCCAGCAGTCATGTCAGTCAGTTTGGAGCTAAATGGCTAGCTGATTAACTAGCCGCAGTGCTAACACCTGCAAACATGAAGTTGGTGAGTTTGATGAAGAGCAGAGAGAAATGTGCAGGCAGCACTATGTAAGCCGTTTTATTGTGAGATTATTTTCACCATAACGGCGTTTTAATATCAGATTTGCTTTATATGATCATTTGTAGCAGCAACATGCAGCAGTTGTGGTTTTTCTTGCAGTTATTCACTTGAACTCAAAGCAGAACGATCACCATATTTATCAAAGGACATTTGTAGCTAAGGAGCTTTATTCAACATGGACAAGAAATCTTTTGACATCGTATTGGATGAAATAAGAAAGGTAAACTCGCCCTTACAATACTGCTTCAAATCTTATTCATTAAACTGTGCATAAAGCTTATATTTGTTGCCTCTGTAAATGTAAATATGGATCAATTGTTCTGACGTTGAATGTGTTCTCTTTAGTGTGTATTGACAGATCAGCGAATCAAAGCCATAGAGCAGGTGCATGGCTATTTCTCCAGTGAGCAGGTAAAGCATCATCTACTACTGATTTTGCATATGTTAGACTATGAAGTAGTCTGGTATGTCTTCTGTGTCAATATACCATGATTGAGTTATTGTTTATTCGTTCTGCTATGTTTATGATGAATATTGAGCATTATATCAATAATATTTACCTTAACAGCAGCATCCCTGTTGCCAAGCAGTTTTTAAATGGTATTCAGGGCTCTGTTTAACAACAATGCAGAATTTGCTGAATGTCACAAGTTGCTTTTAAAGAACATTTCACAATCTTTCTGTTTTGTCAACATTTACAGTATTGCAGTCCACACAGAACAAGCTAAAGTTTTAAAGACTCAAAACTTACAAAAGATTCTCTTACAATATCAGTATTCATGAAGCATGGGTTCATTATCTTTACTAAATCATATTTTATTGGGATATGGAAAATGCCATAGAACTGTTATAGCATTGTCAGTAATGATTTTCCTGTCATATCCTTTTATTAGGTGATTGACATTCTGAAATACTTCAGAACCTGTCTATTGAAATTGAGAAAAATGATATCAGTATTAAATAATAAAAAACTGATGTCTGATGTCAGAGTAAAGAAACTTAAGTTTTTGAATTTCTTTCTTGCCTTTCTACAATTAGTTTCTAGTGAGAAATTATCCAAACTTACAAAAGATTCTCTTACAATATCAGTATTCATGAAGCATGGGTTCATTAGCTTTACTAAATCATATTTTATTGGGATATGGAAAATACCATAGAATTGTTATAGCACTGTCAGTAATGTAATATTAATTAATAGTTTATTAATAGTAATTTCTTGTCTTACTGTATCCTTTTATTAGGTGATTGACATTCTGAAGTACTTCTCCTGGGCAGAACCTCAGATAAAGGCAGTAAAAGCGTTCCAACATGTAAGTGTAAAATCACTTTTCAATTCCCTCATACAGAAGTCTAAATTCAATGTGGATAATAATCATTACTATAATTTCTTTGTGTCTGCAGAAAATGGTGGCCATTCCTACAACCAAGGTGGCAAACATTTTGAACACTTTCACATTCTCCAAGGACAAACTCATTGTGCTGGAGCTGATAGCACTGTATGTAATTGAGAACTACATAGCAAAGTGTCTTGTCAGTTTTAATGTTTAATTTTCATTAATTGTTCATTTTCCATCCATTCTGTCTCATATGACTTTAATGACAGGAATATATCCGATGCCCATAATTATCGCCCAGTGGAGGATCAGTTCCGTGTTCACCTGTCAGAGAAGAAACGTGCACGACGGATCCTAGAACAAGTAAAATAATAAAATTAACTTTTTGATTAAGAGTTTTCATAGATTTTACCTGCATTACTTATTTAGTGTTATCAACATCATTATATATTTTTCTATTAGTGCCTTTTTAAGCTGGAGCTGAGCGATAAGGAAAACCTGAACACACTTTCACTTTTTAAATGTTCCTTTTCATGAATAAGTGAGGAGATGTGAAGTTATTCTAAGGTTTATCCCGGTGTAAATGGATTATTTTCTGTCAGAAGATGTACTGTAGAACATGAAATATGTGTATTTCAGAAAGACCTGTCAATACTATTGTACAGGAGAACACAAACAGAATGTTGAAGTAAATTCTTTGGTCAGTTCCAAGTAAACAGGCAATACAAAATAAAATAATACAGTTTCATTTACATTTACATTTACATTTATTCATTTGGCTGACGCTTTTATCCAAAGCGACTTCCAGGTTCAGGAAA
>JBBIGC010000036.1:5474995-5505209 GCA_037576955.1 Lepidarchus adonis
ATGCACAAATGTGTTTTTTCAAACAGTAGCCAATCATATGTCTCCAAAGTTTACAGCCAATCACATCAACTGATGTTTGAGAGAGGAATTTAATGTTGACTACATTGCGCTACATTTGCGCAATGTAAATGGTGTTACGTTTATTTGTAAGTCATGAATTATCTTTGTGAATCTTGTTACATTTGTCTCTGAGTCAAGAAATATATTCGTGAATGGTGTGATATTCATTTGATAATATTGAAACTAAACTCTCTCCATATTAACTAGTCACTAGTAGAAATGAATAATTCCAGAGGAACACACATGCTGCAGTTTTCCTACAGTACTGGTGATAGAAAACTGCCTGCTAGACATATTTAGCCTTTAATTCACTACAATGTGAACAGTGAATCTGCTTTTGCAGTTCATAATGTAAATTTAAGTTTATATGTTTCTTTGGCTTAGCTTTTGGACGCATTAAGCTCTTTAGACAATTCTGACTTGATACTGTCTCTAGAACAGAAAAAATCATTTGTTTACTTGTATCTTGATACTTTAATATTTAAGATATTTAAGAAAATCTAAAATCTAAAAATCTAAAATTCCCATTTAGCCGACGAAGCTATAGAAAATATAAAGAAACTCAGCAACTGAAATACTTTAATACAATGACATTATGATGAAAAAATTTTAAATGTTAAAAGTACACTAAAAGGATGTCTGGTGATTTTTGTATTGTATTTATGGTTAATAACATCACTGTATTTCTGACAGGAGAACAGGAAGTTTTCCTGTAAATAAAGAGATTTAATTGATACACTTCCAATCAGTTTTGAGGTATAAATTATATAAATTAATTATAGTATTAAAAATGTGTTTAATTCAAACAGCAATACAAATTTTAAACACTTTTAGTTGTTAATCTTGAAAGTTGGTTCTTTCAGGTTTCAAAGCAAGAATGATTGACCTAAGCTGAATATTAACAGGGTATAAATACAACACTGCAAAAAATATTTAACTTCAACTACCTTCATGTTAATAAATTCCCTCAACAGGTTCATTTAATTGAGGGTGTGTTTTCTATACCACGCTGTCTGTCTGTCAGTTTTCATGATAATTAAAAAATTCCAGTTAATTTGTCCTGTATGCAAACAAACTCAGCTTTTATGATGAGATTTAATTGGAATGTTCCAATGAACAGACTTAAGAAATTAGATAATTTTTTTTCTTTCTTTCTTTTTGTGAAAATCCATGGTGTTACCTGTCCATGTCTAAATGAGTTGTGCATAAAATCTTATATTATTCTCTGATTTGGTTCTAGGTGATGCTAAACCGGGTCTTGGTTGCTGTGGATGGGTCCTTGTTATTCTATCCACTTTTTTCACAATACTGCTCTTCCCTATCATGATTTTTGTCAGCATCAAGGTATGAGGACACAGTAGGGGCTGACAGCAACACTCCTGAGAACATTTAGTTTATTTAGTTTGTATAATTTTCATAAAACTAAAAATGACAGAAAATGTCCTATTGTGACTGTGTATGAAAGACTTGCATATTTCTGAAATGCATTCTAAGCCTAATTACTAGTCTTGTTGTTGGGAATGGTGAGGCAGTAAGAGTTTATTTGTTAGCTTCAGGAAATAATATGTTTATGATATATGTTTTATTGCTCTGTTACAGATTGTTCAAGAGTATGAAAGAGCTGTAATATTCAGACTGGGTCGGATCACAGCCAGAAAGGCAAAGGGACCAGGTAAAACAACTACTACCAATATCTACCACTTTACCTTTTACCACTTTAAGTGCCTCCTTTTTCAGTTTATGATTTTATTATTGTAGAATTTAATTGAGGCTTTAGCAGTGGTGCTGAAAATGTATGTAAATTGCCTCACATCAGCATCATGAATTTTTCTTCTAATTAGTAGGTGTGTAACAATGAATTGGTGTATCAATTTACCTTATTAATGTGTGTGTGTTCATTCCGAGGGTATTTTTTTTAACCTCATTTGTTTTTTACTGAGAAGGTGCTTTTGCTTATGACTACATTGTTGTATTTAATAATAAAATGTTTAGATTTTAATCAGTTTGAGTTGAAAATGTAGCAGATTTTGTGAAATTTTATTATATTTCAATATATAATGATCTCAGGTCATCGGCTAAAGTAATCGGTGTAAAATCAAATTGTGAGGACACTTAAACCCCTACTAATTAGAGGCTTAACAGGATAACTTTTAATGCGAGTTAACTTTAAAATATTCCAGGTAATTTTGAAAATTTAAAATTTAAATAAACAAGTACAAGTTTTTTGGACACATAATTCATTTAAATGTTACCATGGTTTTCGATATTTGTCTGCATGGGTTTTGGGCTCTAATTTCCTCCCAGTTTTAAACTGCCCTCTAGCTGTGAATGTTTTTCTGTGTATCTGTCCTTCAATGAACATGTGATCTGTTCAGGGTGTTTATCAACCATTCACCCATAGGACAGACTCTATACCTCATGTGACCCTGGTTATGAGAAGCAGTTCAGAAATGGAATATATTAATGTAATTTTAGTATTCAGTGATTTTAGTAAGGGAATATAGGAAACATAGTTCAGTATGTTCTTTTGGTTTTTTGTTTGGTTTATGAATTGTCCTTTAAAAAGTTAATTCATGAAAATTTAGAAAGAAACACTGAAACGTCTTACCTGTACTTCTTCTTGAAACACATTGTTAACCCATGAATCTTATTGTCTAAGTAACATGACCAACTGTTGACTCAAAATGCAACTTTGCACAGCAAAATCTGATGTTATGTAATCAAATCAACATAAAGATATATATGTAACTGTTTTCTTCCACCACTTCTAGGCATCTTCTTCGTTCTTCCCTGCACTGACTCCTTTATTAAAGTGGATATAAGAACAGTTTCGTTTGACATTCCTCCACAAGAGGTAAATAGCACCACATAGACTAAATTAATGCTGTAAATGGAAAGGGGAAAACAGAAAAATGTCAAAAATGTTTGACTTATGTACATTGCTTCCTGGCCTGTGTCTTGTTGATCCTAGATCCTGACCAAGGACTCTGTGACAGTGAGTGTGGACGGTGTGGTGTACTTCCGAGTTAGTGATCCCATTGCATCTGTGGCCAATGTGTCCAATGCTGATTACTCTACACGCCTTCTGGCCCAGACGACCCTGAGGAATGTCTTGGGGACTAAGAACCTGTCTGAGGTTCTGTCTGACCGAGAGGGTATCTCTAACAGCATGCAGGTAAGAAAGGAAAAGGGAAAGAACCAGCCCTTCTTGAGTTGACGTTGGTGAATTAGAGTAGAATAACAGGTGATAGGGCTCTTTCTGAAGCAGGGATTAAAACAGCTGGTCTAACCCATCTCCAAAATTCCAAATCTAAACTTAACCCTTAACATCTCTTTACTCCTGTCCTCTGGTTTGCAGATGACTCTTGATGAGGCCACAGATTCATGGGGCATTAAGGTGGAACGGGTGGAGATTAAAGACGTAAAACTGCCTCAACAGCTTCAGAGGGCTATGGCAGCTGAGGCTGAGGCAGCCCGTGAGGCCAGAGCCAAGGTAAGGACCTTTAACCTGCAGGAAGAAGAGAACTGTGGGAAATGTAGTTAATTCCCACCGAGATGAACAATATGGAGAAGCAATTTTTTTGTCCAAGCAATCTTACCAATATCATTTAAGTTGCAATTACTTTCTACATCGTAAGCTTCAGGCCTGTGTTGATGGTCTGCATAAGTACCATAATCTACCTAGTTTACCAAGTGTTCCCACTGTTAAACTGGATTTAAATTAGGATTACTAAATTTAAATTGGGTCATTAAAAAAAATCACTTTGACATACTTTAATCTATAGAAATGTACAAAATACAGAGTTAATTCAAGGTTGTTCAAGTTTTTAATACATTTTAATCTGTGAGGGTGGATTTTTCTTCAGAAGACAGTACAGTGTCCTCCATAATTATTGACACTCCTGGGGTTAAAAGCCTTAAAATAAATGCCATTTTTATTGCAGCAACATACTCTCACACAGAAAATTTAGAAATTTCAAGAGTAACAAAAAATTCCCTGACTAAGAAATTATTTTTTTTTATAAAATCGCCTGTTCTACAATTATTGGCACCCCTGATGTTAATACTTTGTACAACCCCAAGCACCTAATCTTCTCCTATAATGTTGGTCTCATCTGACTAAGAGTCCCAGTTGAAGCCCCAGACTCCAGACATTTGCGTTTTTTCCTGTGCATACAAAAAGCTTTTTGGTATGTAGACAGCACCCAATGGTTGTTTAGGAGACTTTGTTACCCCAAGATGCTACAATTTGTTGCAATTCTTTAACAGTGAGCTTTGGAGAACTTTTTACTTCTCTTACCATTCTCCTCACTGTTTGTGGTTACGAATTAACCTTGCGTCTTCGTCCAGGCTTGTTTACCACTGTTCCAGATGTTTTAAAATTCTTAATGATCCTCTGACAGTAGATATGAGCAGGTGCGGGCGAGTGGCTATTTCCGTGTAGCCATTGCCTGACTTGTGAAGGTCGACACACATCTGCCTTAATTGAATGGTGTGTCTTTCCCATGTTGAAGAGTGGATAAGAGAAATGGCCTCATGTCATATTTATACCCCATTGAAACAGGAAGTGATGAATTGCTAATTGAATGTTCCTAGATACTCTGATCAATTTTGTAAACTACTTTAGAAATGACAGAAATGCTTAA
This sequence comes from Lepidarchus adonis, assembly GCA_037576955.1. NCBI lineage: Eukaryota > Metazoa > Chordata > Actinopteri > Characiformes > Lepidarchidae > Lepidarchus > Lepidarchus adonis. The sequence goes on from JBBIGC010000036.1 coordinate 5,479,702, forward strand.
ATTACATTTATTTCCGAGGAATTCTGAGGAAAATTGGCCTAGGCTATAAGAATATTGCCAACACCCTGAAACTTAGCTGCAAGACCATACAGCAGATTAACAGGACAGGTTTCACTCAGAACAGGCCGCATCATGGTCGACCAAAGAAGTCGAGTGCACATTCTCAGCTTCATATCCAGAGGTTGTCTTTTGAAAATAGATGTATGATTGCTGGCAGCATTGTTGCAGAGGTTGAAGGGGTGGGAGGTCTGCCGGTCACTGCTCAGACCATACACCACACACTGGGTTAGGGTTAAATTGGTCTGCATGGCTGTCATTCTAGAAGGAAGCCTCTTCTAAAGATAATGCACAAGAAAGCCCACTAACCGTTTGCTGAAGACAAGCAGAATAAGGACTTGGATTACTGGAACCATGTCATGTGGTCTGATGAGACCAAGATATGAGGTGAGGAGTATAAAGACAAAAAGTGTGTCTTGCCTACAGTCAAGCATGGTGGTGGGAGTGTCATGGTTTGGGGCTGCATGAGTGCTGCCAGCACTGGGGAGCTACAGTTCAATGCCAATTTGTACTGTGACATTTTGAAACACGATCCCCTCCCTTCGGAAACTATGCAGCAGGGCAGTATTCCAACATAACAACCTCAAACACACCTCCAAGAGGACCGCTGCCTTGGTAAAGAACCTGAGAGTAAAGGTGCTGGACTGGCCATCTGTGGGCTATCCTCAAACGGAATGTGGAGGAGCACAAGGTCTCTAACATCCACCAGCTCCGTGATGTCATCATGGTGGAGTGGGAGAGGTTTCCAGTGGCAACCTGTGAAGCTCTAGTGAACTCCATGCCCAAGAGAGTTAAGCCGGTGCTGGAAAAAAAAATCGTGGCCACACAAAATATGGCACAATGTGGACATTTTCACTTGTGTACTCACTTTTGTTGCCTGCAGTTTAGACATTAATGACATAAAGAGTTTTTTTGAGGGGACAGCAAATGTACACTGTTATACAAGCTGTACACTGACAACAAAGTGTCATATTTTCAGTGTTGTCTCATGAAAAGATATAAAATATTTACAAAAATGTGAGGGGTGTACTTAATTTAGTGAGATACTGTATATAAATAGTAAAAAATGATAAATGATAAATGATGTTTTTAGCCAAACAATTGGTTTAAATGTACATTAGATTCAAGATTCAAGAGGTTTTTATTGTCAATACAGCCGTATACACAGTACACAGTGTATTGAAATAGGGTTTCACGCAGCCGCCCACCCTGGTGCATTTGTAAAGAAGATTAAATATAATATCAAAAACAAAATACTTAAAGGCAACTATACATACATTTTAAAATGATAAAATATAAAGATATAAAGAAAGGATCTATATATACACACTGACACAGAAGGACATAAAACATTTAAAAGTGATATTGTGCAAAATGGTTAGTGCAAAAAATCCTATAATCTAACTATTCAAACTGAATGTTTTGCTTTGTGCAGGTGATCGCAGCGGAGGGAGAGATGAATGCATCGCGGGCTCTTAAGGAAGCTTCTCTGGTGATCGCGGAGTCTCCTTCTGCTCTGCAGCTGCGCTACCTGCAGACCCTCAACACCATCGCTGCAGAGAAAAACTCCACTATTATCTTCCCTCTTCCTATGGATGTCTTAGGCCACTTTATTAAAAAATGAAATTAGACATATCAGCCATAAATATATATATATATATATATATATATACAGGAGGGCTGTTTAGTTGAAAAATATTTCATCATGTGACCCTTTGCATACTGAGACACATATAAAAACGGAAAAATAAAAACACTGTTTATTTTTAAATGAGTTTGACAATATATCTTAAATTTGTAAAAATGAAGATTTTATTGCAGAATTAAATACATGATTGTCTTTATTTTAATAACTGTCCTTTTTCCATTTAAAAACTATCACAATATTTATAATTTTTTATAATATAAAAGATAAAGATAAAATCCTGTTTTAAAATCCTTTGTGTGAAATACCTGGAAGATGTCATATTTGAAACATTCACTATGTTAATAAAATGGATGAAAGAGCAAGATTAATATTTCTTCATATGGTCCATATTATGAAACACCTGATACTCAGTCTACTGCAGTTAAACCCTGCTAATTTACAGTAGAGTTATAAGCAATGTTTGTAATTTTTTTGAGCAGAGATCAGTTACAATTATGACTATATGCATATTAAAAAAAATAGGTGTTTTTAATTTTGGTATCATGCTATAAAAAAACAAGGAAATCCATTTTAAAGCTTAACAATTTGTCATGCCACTATGAAATAGATGAACATATTTCGACGTTGCAGAGTCACACACACATTAGTCAATATTACTGCTAATGGCATAACAGAAGTATAGAGTGACTCAGCAGTCATTCCACTGTGGGAGCTGAAGGCTCTCAGAGCTTGTGCTGCTCTCAGTGTCATCATCACTGGTCAGTCTCCTGCACTCCTCCACATCCAGCCGTAACCACAATACCGTGCTTCAGGACCACAGAAAACAAAATTCGAGGATTATAATCCGGGTTTAGATGTGCAATGTACTTTTGTCCATGTTTGTGAAAGTCATACAGTGTCAGCAACAACATAAACACATCCTCACATGGTTTAGGGCAAGAGTGTATGACGATTTAGGAGTGAGGGCAAGAGTGTATGATGACTTTATAAGTATTTTACACTAATATTTCTGTTAAAGAAACAAACTTTTCTCCGTTTTATACTGAGCCTTTGCTGTAAGGGAACATTCTGTCTCAGATTCAAAAGCTCACCCAATCAGAATGGCTGGAATTATAGTGAGACCAGCTGCAAGGAGGAAACTGAACCCTGAGAACCAGGAGAGGGTTGCAGCGTAAGTACTACTGAAGACTGGGAACGCCAGGCCCATGCTCAGCATTTCCACAAAGGCCACACATGCAAATACAGCACCTGCATACAGAGAGACAGGAGGATTATAATGCATAAATCTGAAGATGCTGATTCATATATTAACAAGCATATGAATATTTCTGTCTCAAAACAATTAAAATGTTTATTTTTAATTCTCTCAGTATTGTGCCACCTAATGTCGTACCTACTCACTCTTTCGCTGCGCTAACTGTAAGGGCTGTATTCTATCTGGGGGTGTTCCTGTTGTATTTATTATAAATAAAAATAGATGCATCCTTATTTTATATATATTATATATACTGAAAAAAAAAATATATATATCTGCCCCATTTTATATCAATTATTTCTAAAAACTGTGCAGTAACAGTAACAATTCATGCAGCAATAATGTAACTACTACTTATGCATTTAGTGTTACAGCTTGTATTAATACTCATGTATCGATTTAATTATAAGTAAAAGCTATTACGCATGTGTATTTTTAAATATGCTGTACTGTTGTAATCCATCTGTAATGGTAAATAGATCAATTATAGATCAATATATCATTATTAAATGAAAACTGGTAGCAAATTAAATCATGGGGATATTTGAGATGTTATGGTGAATAAAATCAGTTCCTCGTCACATGATCAGGCTCTCACCCTGCTCAGAACTGGGCACCAGTTTGGACATCATGGAGCGCAGTACAGGAGCAGGCATGATGGACAGGAGCAGAGGCACTCGCACTATAAGGCCAGAAAGAACATTATTGCTCAAATTTAAATTCTTTACACTGTTGGTCTGGCTTTCTAGTCCTGCTTACATGTTTACTGTTCCAGTCAATGCAGAGCATTTCTATCAGCACGTCACCTCCTACAGTGTTTATTCTTTTTCATATTTTTGCTTTCAATTCATTTTTTTATTTATTTTTGCATTTATACAGCAATATTCCATTCTACCTTCATTATTGCTGCACTGCATCATTGTATTGATTGGAATATCTGGAAATCTCTTCAATTGTCATGTTTATTCTTGTGATAATATAATATAATCCCATTATTTTAATCATTCATCCCAAACATAATCCAAAAATTCTCTTACGTACCCAGGAACATAAGTGGTGTAGTCTTGGCAAATGCTGCCATACAGAGGCCAACAGCGACCGACAGCAGACCCAGCAGGACGATTTGAGCGTCAGACAGCCATCGAGAAAGCAAAGTGACACCAGCAAAGCTACTCAGGTAGATCACAGTCGAAAGAGCAGATCCATAGCCAACGAGCAACTCATTCCAACACAGTGGCGCATTCAGTTCATACAGGATAAAGATGGACACACCGCCCAGCTTCGACACCTAAAGACATTTTAATGAACGTGTTTCTGTATTCCAATTACTGTCCTGTTGCTTTTCTCATTTCATTTAGCTGGCCTGTGATTCTGATGCAATATTGGAAACTGCAGTTGTGACAAATGTTTTTAAAATTCTCTTGAAATTTCGTATAATTGACAAAAGGCAAAGTAAGAGTGATACGTTTAAAGAACATTTAGGTTACATCATTTTGAAACATTGCACAGTAAGCGGATGAACTGAGGGGATTATGATTGAGAGTATCCAGCAAAGTCAGGGCAGTTTCAGCAAGCATAGATGATGTTTTCTTTTCACTGTTTCACACTGTGTGAGAACATTCCTCAGTGCAAGATTGCGTTTGGTGTATGAGGACCCCAGAAAGAGTTGTTTATAAAACTGGTAAAGGTTACAAACCATCTTGAAAGAATTTGGACTCAACAATGTTCAAAGTATGAAATAATTATTTTCATAGAAATTTTTTTTTGCACTAAGGGTATATATTCATCCTTGCTCACATGACACAAACTATACGTCAACGGCAATATCAATATTGAAATTAATAAACCTTTCGCCACCAATTTGACTCACCATCTTTGCTACTTCTTCTCTCCTCGGGGGAAAAAAGGGTAAAAGAACCAGTAATTCAAGTGTGCAGAATTGTGCATCCTCTCCAATATCTTTCCTCTCAATATATTTAGGTCAGACATCTTTCATAGGGAATAGGGGCAATGCATTGTGGTCTATGTAGTATGGGTGGGAATCGCAGGGTATCTCACGATACGATATGAATAGATACGGGATATGTGGCTCAGGGTAACGATAATATTGCGATACATGATTCAGCGATAATCGATATATCGCACAACAATGACGTGGCAATATAACACAGAAACATGGGGATGTGTTAATTAATTTACATATGTAACAGCAATGCTACTGTCACCTTTCCAATATTTGCTTTGTGACCACGGTCGGAAGCACAGAGAAACCACTACTTCAGCTTCAGGGCTAACATTGTGCTACTAACATTTACATTTATTTATTTGGCTGACACTTTTGTCCAAAGCAACTTCCAGGTACAGGAACAATCAAGCAGAAATTCAGACATGACAACACTGATGTGAGAGTTAAAAGGAGTTCTACACATTCCACTTAATAATAATTTAGATCGCTTCATAATTTGTCCAGTATAGACAAGGTTAAGCTAACATGTAAACACACCTTCCGCTACAGTGTGCTGGTTTTAACCCTGTCTATACCAGACAAATTATGGATAGTTACGTTATTGTCTGATCTAAATTATTGTTGGGTACTGTTCAGTAAACGATAGATATTAGCGGGGACGCACGATTCTGCACACTTGGGTTACAGAGTCTTTCACCGTTTTTAAAAAGGTTCTGCGATGTGTATTTACTCATGTTGACGACTTGCTGGTAGCATCATCCTATCACTACGAAATAAGTGCAGGAATTACAAAATAATCCACGCTCTGTTCCATCAATGTTCTAAAAGCCAAACTCAGACTTTAGATTTAAATGCGGCTGGGATGTCTCAGCCAAGATGTTTTTGCTATCTACTTGTTGTATATCTTCAGCTGTTCACCCAAGTCTTCAGCACTTAAACTGGTCTTCTTCAGCATTCACCCATCTCCTGCACTCAATCAAGCAGTGCCACCCAGAGGAGAAAAGAAATAGCAACGCTGGTGAATCAAGTTGGCGGCGAATATTTAGTCATTTAAATATTGATATTGCTGTGGGCATATCGATTATCGCATTGCGTGAGCATTGACAACGATATATCGCTATATTGATATTGTGGCCTACCCCTACTCTGTAATGTCTGGTGCAGGAAAATAGGTGGAAAGAGTTGCTTTCTGGGAGTTGTAGTTCGGTTGGTAGCACGATGCTAGTGCAACTTGCGAAGTGACAATGAGGAACAAAAGTGAAGCCTTGAAGCTGAAGTAGCGGTTTCTCTGCGCTTTGGACTGCGATCGCAAAGCAAATATGGGAAAGGCAACAATAGCATTGCTGTTACATATGTAAATTAATAACACATTCCTGTGTGTTTGTAAGTATCCCAATATTATCGGTATCTTTGGCCACGTATCATGTATCGTATAGTGAGATACACTGCGATTCCCACTTCTAGTTTGCACAGTGGTGACTCTAGCTTGTATGGTGCCCTGGGTGAATCCTCCATTAGCAACATCTCCTAAACCATCATTAATAAAGTTATCATTTGTTGTTACCTATGGGACAAAATTTACGTAGGCTCATCAAGTGCATTTTGGGTAAGAGGTGTTGCTTTTATGATCACCTTATAGAAGATGAAAGCACCCAGAAGGAGAAGCAGCAACGTGTTCCGTCTCCGTGTAGAAGCTGCAAACAGTAGGTAGACCCCCTGCAGGTGACGGGCCACAGACTGAACCTGGGACAAATGAGGTGACTCAGTTACTGGACCAGAGCTGGAAGGGCTAGGGGGCAGATTTTGCCCAGGACTCCCCTCCAGGACTCCTAGCACATACAGCAGGTTGAGGAAATGAAGAATGGACGCAGAGAGGAAGGGCCAGCTGAAGCCAGCAGCCCTGATGAAAAAGCCAGTGAAGAGGGAACCTAAGCCAGACAGGACGCCCAGAACCGCATCAAGCCTGGCCATTTGGAGAGTCTTTTGTCCAGCAGGCTGATTTTGGCAGCGGTCAGCCACATAGGAGAAACAGCCTCCTATGAGTGTGTTGGGACCTCCAAGCAGTCCAGCTAAGAAGGCTGCAGCCAACAAATAGTCCAAGCTGAGTGAGAACCAGCTCACTATAAAATAACTGAATGTGAAGAGAAAATCACCCACGAGAGGGGGCGCCATGGCGACCTTCCGTCCCCTGTAGTCACTGTATGACACCAGTAGCAGTGAGGAGAAGAGGCTGGGAAAGAGGAACAACAGCTCACTCTGAAGGAGAAAATGTGACGTCTCGGTCTGTACAGCCTGTGGCACAAACAATGCATCATATAAAACGGTGAGACCACAGTAGTATCAAATGACAAGTAATTAAAGACTTATTTGCTCAGGTGTGCATATCTACCCAGAAGAACTGGTTCTAAACATGTGTGAGTAGAAAATATTGGCTTGAAACCCAGAGGGACCTCTTCAAAATAGAAGTTCCTTAATATTTAATGGTTCTTGGCTTTATTGTATAATGGAAAACACCAAAAAAGAGAAATATTTAAAATTATTATTATTATAGTTGAGCTGGGCTGGATTTTCTTCAGAAGCAGATAAGATACAAACCAAACCCAAACCATCATCAACCAATGAACAAAAATGTCAGAATTGAACTAATATAAAACCCAAGGGCTTTGAATGGTGAGCTTGACCTGCTGAGTGGTGTAGTTGCTGAAGTTGTTCGAGCAGTGGGACTGGTTCATGCTGGATGGGTAAGGATACCCACTCAGCTGCTGCCACAGCCTCCTGTAAACATACTGCTGAAGAAGCGGGTAGGTCATGAACATGGCAAAGGCATGGAGGCCAACCACAGGTTCAATCACACTCACACACCCCATATCACCATCTGATCTAGTCTGAGAATGAAGAAATATGCAGAAGAACAAATAAAGGACGGATGAGAAGACATTTACAATACCCAGTACAGTATATACCCAGCATCTTGATGTTTAGCCTTAGTCACTGGTTCCTCTCCAGGGTTGTACATATGTAGAAGAGACCACATCTGTCTTACCATTCCAAATAGTCTTGTTCCTGAAACTGTAAACACACTCAGCAAAAATCACAACAGTGGAATCTGTTTCAGCATCATACAGAACTATTATAATATTCAATATTTAAACATAGAACAATTTATACATTCCACAGGGCTTCAAGTGTTCACAATTTTATAGAATAATTACCTTTGCTGTGCTAAAGTACCTTCCTGGCACTACTTTGTAGGGTGTAGGACACATATAACAAACAAAAGTTATGAAATGACCTATTTTTCTATAGATATCAGTATGTTATACATTGCCAGAAATGACTTAAGCAAGAGATGACTTAACTACTCACTGCTGTTTGAGGCAAGTGTGTAATAATTTACGCATGCTTATTGAAGTATAAATTTTATAATTAACTTGTTAGCTACATTAAAACTGTAGCTCCACTGCAATAATAAAAAATCTAGTGCAGTGTAAAATAAAAACAGAATGCAAGAATTTGCAAATCACATTAACCCACGTTTTTATACACAGAAGAACTCTTCATTAATTTCTACAAGTTGAAACCCCTTACATAAGCGTTGTGTGTTTTGCTCTGGGGCCATTCCTCTGTCAGTCCACCAGAGGGAGACATTCACCCACCCGAGGCTCTGTATTGCACTTTTCTGAGCATTTTATTACAGATACTTTCAATTTCACTTTTTACACCATAAAAAACAGGGTTTGGAGCAACATCATAACCACAAATGTTTATAAGTTGAGTATTTTGTACGTCAAGGACCCTATGTATATGTGATTTAAAAAAATATTTCTCAAAAAAGTCAGCACCAATGTTTACCACTCTGTGGCATCATCTCGTTTTTTAAACAACAGTCTGTAAACATCTGGAAACTGAGGAAACTGGTTGCTGGACTTCTGAGAGAGGAATGTCATCCCATTCTGGCCTGATATAGGAGTCCAGCTGCTCAATAGTCCTGGGCCTTGTCTTCATTAAGTACCAAACGTCTTGATTTGGTGAAAGCTGTGGACTGCAGGCAGGCCAGTTCGGCACCCAGACTTGTCTATTATGAAGGCATGCTGTTATAATAGATGCAGTATGTGGTTAATCATTGTCTTGCTGAAATATGCAAAATTCTATTTTTTTTTGCCTCTGTCCGTTTTAAATTAGCTTTGGTTCAGAGAAGATGGCAGTGTTTCTGGATCATGTTCACATATGGATTCTTCTTTACATATTAGAGCTTATGTGAATGGAAAGGCAAACTGTGTCTACAGACAATGCTTTCCTGAAGTGTTCCTGAGCCCATTCAGTGATTTCTATTACATAATCATACCAGTTATTTTTACGAGCCCTATGTTGCCCCATCACAACTGTTTTGAGACCAGTTGCTGCCATCAAATTCAAAATCAGCTAAAACTTTTCATGTTATTAATATGTTTCACTTTCAACATCTGACATGGTTTCATTGCTCTCTTGTGAATAAAATGTTGGTTTATGAGATTTACAAATCAATGCATGTTACTTTTATACTGACATTTTACACAGCATTACTTTTTTTTGCAATTAGTCTAGGATAATCTAGGATAAATGTCATGGTGCTCTCCATGACCAATGACATCACATTTTCTTAGAATAATTTGACCTTATCACAAGGTTATACTTTCAGCATAACATCAAGCTCATGAACAACAAGGCATTTTAGTAATCAGTGCTAATCTTGACCATCTTGTGGTTTGCTTGCTTAACTTAAAGAAATATAATCAAATAGAATATTATTATTACTAATATTATTATACAAAAAAAAGATTAAAACATTCTGGTCATGTGATTCTTACCTGTTGTCTCTATGATGGAATCATTTTCTTTTCAATTCTATTCTTACATGTCGTTCATTGTTATTAAAACCCAGAAATAAGAAAATAAAGCAGGTAAAGCGAGTGACTGTCTTCCACTCAAAGGTTCTGTGAGGTTTTGTTTGTTGAGGAAGTTAATCTCTGAAGGAAGTCTCCTCTGGGATGTGTGTATGCGCATGTGTGTTTGTGTGTAAGTGGGAGAGACCAAGAGAGAAAAAGTGAGAGAGGGAGAGGGAGAGAGAGAGGAGAATGAGGGAGCTAAAGGAGAAGTATTGATCACTAAGCAGGATGGATTTTTGCTTAAATGCTGAAGGTGTTTAATCAGTCATATCATCTCACTCAAGCGTATGGTTCCACTATAAACTGTCATTAAATAGTTGATTAATTAAGCTCATTTTCAGCGTCAGTTAACATGTTTAATAGAAAAGTACACCAAAAAAACCTTCATCTTAAATGTTTCAGTGATTTCTGATTACCGCACTGTGCTGTGGATTCATAATAAAATCGTACAAAATTAAAACAATGAATTTTTAGTATAATGTTCTACATCGAAAATAATCTAAAACTAAAACCAAAATTAAGCACTGAGCTGAACTTTTAACTGGATTTAAATGCAACACTTTTTATATGTTGTAGGCAAAGAACTGTGTATTAAAAGAAAAAAATATACTGTATATCACAGCACTGAATGTGGTAATGAAACTATTTATTCGGGGACAAGAAAAACAAAATTTTCTCATTTTTGAAATATTTTAATATCCACCCCTCCCAAAGTGCATACAAATCAGTTCAGATATAAATAACGTTCCATTACTTAGGATTATGAGTAACTATGCTACAGTTACTATGTGGACCATCACAAAGTAAAGATGAGAAAGTACACATACAGAGAAGAGAGGAGATTTGCCCAGACAAACATGCACTGCTGAGTTCTGTGACACAATAAATACTATGTACATATGTGAGAGTAAATGTCACCCACTCGAGAAAATAGAAAGCCAGAAGACAATTCAGGAGACTGTGATGATGGATACAGAGGTTACACACTGAAAAACACGAATGCAAAGGTTTTACTTGATCCAAATGTGTGCAATTATGTGAAAACATCAATATTCCGTAATATATGGACTATGTTGGAAGGTTATTGATGTGGAATTGATGCACATATTTGAATGAATAAATTCAATACATTAATATTGTCAGTGCATTTATCAGCCAATCACATGACCTCTGGGTTCTCAGAGAGATGCTGAAATTCAGGAGTCGACATGTAGAGCCTAAAGCCTTCAGTACTTAAACGCAGCCTCAGTCTCTGATTTGCTAACACTGTGTGAGTCTGCTTCATCTACATCTAGGATCATAACCCAAGAGTTAATTAAAAAAATTAACTCCTTTCTACAAACAGGAAAGCTCATTAAAATAAGGAAATTGCTTCATCAAAAGTACAAAACAGTAAGCATTCACTTTTTGACCATATATACTGTAGGTAGGTTTTTAGTATTGTCATATACTCAGTATTTTTTGAGTGTTAAAGTGCAAATCAGGATACAAATCAGAATGATTAAATTTGAGAGTTGAATTAAAAAAATGGGATAATCACAATCATTTCAATATTTTATACTGCACCTTTGACATTTTCTACCCAAACTACTCATAAAATGCCCATTATTCATTCAGGAGGTTAAGATTTCCAATTATACACTCAACACATACAATAATTAAAATGCTACTGATCTTTAAAAAGCATCCTGACTTGTTAAAGAGGAGTTCAACCAGTTTAAATAACATCATTACGGTGTAAATGCTACATTCATTCAGTGGTTTATGAAATGTTCCATTCTAGAGAAACAGAAGTGGTGATAGGAACCAGATGTCTGAAAAGTTAAATTTCTGACATTTCAGAAAGTGAAAAAAATGATGATGAATATGCTTGCTGATGCTTCAAACATTCAAATACCACAGTTTTGAGATATAATTTTGGCTTAAAACATTTCAATGCATTCATGTTGGACATATAGATGCAGAGCACTGAAGGAGAAAACAGACAACTTAATGATTTTCAGGATTTAACACTTTTCTCAACACCATTATCAACATTACATATAAAAGCCCAGAAATGTGTAGCTTCACTGATCATTTAGCGTAAATCAAAGCCTTTATTTGTGTATTAGACATAACAACCCTTGGTTCCTGTCACTAGTATTGTAAAGAAATTAGTTTTTTTTACGAGACATTTCATATCAAACCACTCTGAATGACTTTTTTTTTTACATCTCAGCAAATGTTTTATGCAGAAATTTTTAAACATCTTAGGAATTTCCCTTTATAGGAGGTCATTGAGGTTCTGTTACAGTTTTAAAAAATTAACAATGAATAGAAACAGTTTTAACAAGTATGTTTTGTGAGTTTTCTACAGTATTTATCCTGGTCATTGAAATGTTAAAAAAGTACTGTTTTAACATTATTGTGAAAATACTTCAGACCAAGGCACATTAATCCAATATTAAAATTTTGTGTGGTTAAACAAACTTTGGAAAACATTTTTGCTTGGAATCAAGTGAAGAAATATATATTTCATACACTGTAGAAAATTGGATTAACTACATTACTTGCGTCTCCATGAAGATGTTTACAGAGCACAGAGAATGCATTGCAATGGAGTACGTGTTGGTATGCACATTTAATGGGAGTCACAGTAGCAAAAACATTATGGTTACATTATGTTACGCTAATCTGCTTTTTAAAAGAATGCTTTTTTATAAAACTGACAGAACATGTCATAGAATGTGATACCATAATTAAACATCAATTGACTGTACAACGTGCAGTTTTACAACTGAAATTAGAATGAACACAAAAATATTCCCATATCTAAAAAAATAAAGTCTTTAAACAACAACAGAAAACAACATTCTCGAAAAACATTCTCATTCCTGCAAGAGTGCCCTTATCAACGAACAAAATTTCCATAAAACGTGCATACTGTATGCTGTGGTTAATAGAACAGACGGAAAAACAGCACTTTCGACTTGTTAGCTGGTCTTGAATGACAGTATTAGGGCAGCTGCGTACCTTTTCGTGCAATACCCTAAGAAAGCACCATTAAAACATTGATATTTCTGAAAAACACCAGTAAACATCTGAGAGTTTTCTCTGACAGCAGTATCAAAGTGGATTACCTTTTAAAGAGGTAACAATAAGTTGGACCACTAGGTCTACCGTACAAAATTAAATGTCCAATTAAAAAAAGTGCTCTGAACAATCAAAAACAAGGGGAAAACTACTTTGCCTGCTAATGTTCTGTCAAACATATTTAGACTATTATTATAAATCCTGGTCAGTTTTAAAGGTACTGTCAGTAAGTTTCTAGAACAAAATCTGTGTCACACTGTACACAATTTTTCATGGCTTTTCTTACATTTGCTCGGTCAAAGCAAATGAATCCTTCATACATGTCTGTCACCAATTTCTAGGGTAGATTTATCTTATTGCTCTAAATAAATTCATTTAGTTTTCAGCTCGAAAAACATACTGATTGTATCTTTAAATCTAGTGATGAAAAAGACATGCCATTTTGTCATTAAAAAAACGATCTAAAAAAAAAATCCCTGAAAGTTGAAGTACATCACCATTGTAAGACATAATTAGGCTACATTCTTTTCTAGTTTATCAAGAGAGATTCGTCTCTAAGTAATGCTACGCTCTACAGAGGTAATAGTAAGGGTTAATATATAACTACAATAGAAACAACATACTTTAGTCAACACTTAAAAATGACAGACTTCCCCAGTCTCATTGGAAAAACAGCAGTACAATTGTAAAAAGGTAATATTGGCTCAATGTTGAGGTGTGGTCATTCCCAGTCTTGTCTTTTAGCAAGGATATGAAAGTTTTCATACCCACGTTCCTACTATCTGCATTCAACCCAGTCCCAAAATTCACAATCAGACCCATCCATCCAACACACACACACACACACACACAGACTGGAAGACTTTACAACACATGCACATAGCAAAAATCTCCATTACAATACCTTATAAGTATTACAAGCAAAATGATAACAACATTTACAACAACATTTCCTATAGTCGGTATCTTTACATACTCTACACTTCCCTGTTTTGTGTTTGTGTGAACCATAAATGCTGAAAGACAGCACTTCCACTGTAAGAAAGTTAAGTAGATGTGTGCATGGCGACCTGAGGGACACAACTCTGAGCGGCAGCCATTACATACGTGACTGGAAGACCGGAGCAGATGCTGCATTTACATTTAAAAAAAGCATAAAGGCCTGGCAGCTGACCGTGTGGCAGACTTTTCCAGATAGCAGAAGAAGCATCTGACCTTCAGTCTTCACTCAACTGGACTGCAGCATAAATGTCAAGCCACAACCAGATCTACTGTTTATCTCAAGTCAAAGTTAATAACATTGATATACATATTAGAGACACACACAGCCAATAGAGAACATGGTTCCCCTGAGGAGAAATAGTGAGGCCAAGAGGACGAGGGCATGTTCTAGCAGTTGAAGGATTGAAGAAGCTATTTCTGGTAACAGTTGCTACACTAGCTAAGAGGCCTTCTCCACAGAAGTTTGAAATGTTACATTTTTATTGAAGAAATGATTGGAAAAGTGTGTATATCACCTTCATCTACAGACAATGTATTAGAGAAGTTGAAATATTTGCTTTACCAAAACATTTCACATTGTTTGAGATGCACTTTTCACATGACTTTTACAACCAGAATGTGTTTCAGATCATATTACTCTGTGACAATGGTAATTAGACAAATTCTGCCGCTACAAAAGAGCTCTACTCCAAATGGTTCAAGAACAGCTTTAATTTTAATTGGGATATGAACAATTTTTAGATGAAAATTGTAGGAATTATAAAACATTAATAAACATTGATATCTGGGAATATTTTTTGATTTTTTTGTTTCTTTTTAAGTAAAAAAAGTTTTTTAATGGCCAAATAAAGTGCCCAAAAGTATAGTACCTTGGAACACAAGTATGACCCCAGAAACACCTACGATTTTGTGTAATAAAGTTTTTGATCATTAAACGAGTCCAAGATGTACCGTGATTTGTGACCAAAATGGCTACCGTATTTCCCAAATAATACACCGCGGCTTAAACATTGATTTTGCAAACCTGGTATTTGGTGCAACTTGTTTAAATGGGGCGGCCGATCTAAAAACATGAAAACACATTCGCTAAAAATAAGTGCACAAAAACACGACATCCCCAAATTATTAGCTGAATTTAAAAATACTGTACGAACAGTTCGAAAAGCAACACAAAGCAGAGACAGATCAGTGACGATGTGCTGTCACTTAATTGGTGCTGCTGCATCGAGTCTCTTATTTACAGTCGTCTATTTCAAGTTCGTTGCTGTAAACTAAAAAGGCTTTTGCTACATTACATTACATCCTAGTATTTAATACAAGCTGGAAAAAAGCAACATTTAACAGAAATAAAAGGAACAAAAGTTTATTGTTGGCTGGGAAAAGATGAGTGGAGGGTCTGTCATCTGACTACATGCAAATTCTTCAGTATAAAATTAGCAACACTGAAATGCTAAAATTATTAGGCTTAACGTTCTTCAAATCCTTTAAAATCAGATACATAAACATAATTGTTGTCGCCAAACATCTTGAATGTGACCTGGACACGCATTCACCTCAGATATTGCAGATGTTGCTTCGAGAAAGCAATGACCTGGAGCTTAAATTCTGTAGCTTAGTTATTGCGTTGTGGCATGATATGCATAAGTTTCTAATTTTTTATCAATTTAATTGTTTATGCACATCTATGGTATAATGTATCTACTGGTATAGAGCTGCAAAGGCCTCCAGGGGTCAAGTTAGATGCTTTTACTTCAGACCTGTAAATTCAGTACCGCTGCGTTAATAACACAGGGCGGAATATCTTAGATTTTGAAAACATAAATAAGCATTTTCTGCAGCTTATAGAACGGGGCGGCCTATAATGTGGGACGGCCTATCGTTTGGGAAATACAGTAAGGTGACTCGCTTAACAGAACTTAAAAAGCCATCTAAAAAAAAGATTAATGCCAGTTAATATCAGCTACTCTGACATCTTTTAATGCAGTTTAATATAACTTTTATAAATTGCATAGTGGAAAAATTCAGATAAAAAAAAAGGTTTTAGAAATGTGATTACATTATGTCCATATGTAGCCATTTATTACATATATTACTGTGCAGAGAGGGAAAATTAGAATGAAGACAGGTGACTTCACCTCAATATGTACAGAATACCGTCATCAGCTATGTAGCTCTCTAATATGTATATCTTTAGCTTATATGCATCAGATTTTCAACCTCTGACTGTTACTTTGGCTCGGGAAGGGTGTCAGAGACTTTGGCAGACCAGTGTAAAGACATGAATAAACAAGACTAAACAATCCTGTTCTGAGAGTCTTACACATAAAATATACATCCAAAAGTTGCCAATTCAGTGGCATATGCAAGATTTATAATAGCATATTGATACTAAATCTGTAGTATTCCAAATGTTATTGTCTTAGATTTCTCATAAAATGCCAGCGTTCCAATGTTTTGCATGTCTAAAGTTTTGGTCAAAATCAAAGCAAAAGAAGAATTGATTTAATGCAGCAAAACCTAATAAAGTCAATAGGACATTAATGGCCTAAGAATAAAAGTATTGTATCTGCATCAATTGTGTATAGTGACATTAAAGTACACTGTACAACTACACTGAGATAAGGGATGCCCTAAAAGTATACTATGCAAATGCAGCACAAATGTATATCAAGTAAACTCAATAAATCATTTTCTTCCAGCATAAGACTGACTTAGCACAGTCAGCGAATATAATTTCCTTTAGAGCCCTATTCAGATGAGACTTAATTTGCATGAGGTGCCTGTGTATTTTGCTCATACATAAGTGCAGCTCTATTTATTTTTCTCCCTAGTGTTTTTCTCACTTCTTATAACCATATTAAACACTTAGTATGAGCTGTTGGATGTTTGTAAAAAAAAATTCTCCATCTTTTCTACATGGGTAGAGCTTCAGTAGAAGCCTTAGATTTATACTATGAAAACTTTATTATAGATATCACCCTGGTCAACTAATCCAATCAGAATAAGGCTTTAGGATCTCAAGCATAAGACCACATTTTTAAAATGTTTTTTTTATAATTAACAATTTAATCCATAAGCCAAAAGACTCAACATGGCAATAAACCTAATGTGTTAAAAAAAACCCACTGTATTTAAGCTGAGCCTTATAGAATTTGTTTTTTATGTTTTGTTAGTTTTTTTAAGGAGTTCTCTCCCTTCACAAATTAAACTAAGTCTTTGTAAAAGTGAACAAGACATTGTGTAGCTGGCCATTTAGGGAAAAAACACTGTTAGCACATAAAGTGATCTTTAAAAAAAACTAAATTTATGACTTTTTATGACAATTTTGGAAAAAAAATATTTTGGGATTATTTGAATCCACAACTATTCACACCCCTTTTTCATACTGAATCTACAATCTGACATCAATGGGTTTAAACTGGGGTCAGATTCCTGCAGCAGAGCAGGTACAGTTTCTCTAGAATCTTCCATTACTAAATTCTGCTTCAAAATGTATTTTTTACCCAAAATCACTAATGGGAGACAATCATTTCTAGACCACCGTAAAGCACCGCACTCTCGACTCTAGAAAAACAAAGAAGAGTACAGTGATAAAACAGAGTGAGGAATAAAACAGGGAAGAAAAAAAAAAGTTTCACTGTATCTGGTGGAG
This sequence comes from Lepidarchus adonis, assembly GCA_037576955.1. Classification (NCBI taxonomy): domain Eukaryota; kingdom Metazoa; phylum Chordata; class Actinopteri; order Characiformes; family Lepidarchidae; genus Lepidarchus; species Lepidarchus adonis. The sequence continues at coordinate 5,497,279 of JBBIGC010000036.1, forward strand.
CTTATCTGGAGAGTGTGTTGTTGTTTTGGACGCGTGCAGGGGAGCAGCGTGCAGGGGAGCCTCTGTGGGTGGGGGTCCCTGGTCCTGGAGAGATCACTCTGTGTGTCGGGGTGCAGGGTCCTGGAGAACAGGAGTGAGTGGGGGAGCATGGGTAGTGTGGAATGTCAGGTCCGGGGAAGAAGGCCCTGTGGCTGGGGGAAGAGGAGGGCGAGAGGTGAGGGCTGGTCTGTAGACGCCAGAGCAGCTCCTCGTTATTCATGCTCAGGCGCTTCTTCTCACTGGACTCCCTCTCCACATTCTCCTGCAGGTTGGCATTCTCCTCAGACAGCTGTCTGTTAGAGCAAAGCATGTCATAGGCTCACAAAGGTAGAAAAGGTAAAAACAACACTAAAAATAACAAATAACACAAAAAACACTTGATATATTAGGTACAATGCAGTGATGTAAGATTGTAGACATAAGCCCCTTTCACACATGCACTTTCACCTGAGAATGTAACAGTAATGCAATGGGAATGAGTTAAGTGTGATCTCCAGCTGAATCAAAATTCCAGGAAGCTGACCAGCACATTCCGGTGATATTACTGGGAGGGCTTCTGTGTGAACCGAGGCAGATATCCTGTAAATGATTACGGGTGCATGCATGGCTGTGCAGAAGTGATGAAACAGGCAGAACATTTGTGTTTTCATGACTTTTCAGTTTTTTATGAAAAAAACCTTGCAGGACAATATTTTTGCACACGTTTCAGAAAAGAAGGAATCATTCCTCGTTCATGCTGAGGATGTTATATCCTGTTTAACCAGTTTTTCATGGACTCATCTCCATAAAATGCCATGGTTATGTGTGTGAATGACACAAAATCTGAACATTACAGGTACGTTTTAAATAAGAAGGGTTTTTATCAGTAATTAAGAGTGCGATCTAAAAGGATTAATTGAAACTCCCTCTATTCATTTCAGACTCTTCCCTACTTAAATGAATCCAGGTCATGCTTCATTTAATGGCATTTAATGTCAACAAGAACATGCTGTGTAGGTTATTTCCTTTATTGTTTGAGAGCTAATTGGTGAAGGTTACCTTGATAGGGCAAGGTTACGGTCTATGCGAGCCTTCAGGTCCTCGTTCTGCTGCTGTAGCACCTGCACCTTCTCCTCCAGGTACACATTCTTTTGAGCCTGCTCAAAAAATGAGGTGACCACAAGGCTCCCCATTAAATTCTTATACATTTTACACACCTTCTGCTCAGTACAGATGGTCTACATCTTCTCTGACTGAGAGAAGTGTTAAAATATGATCAATTATAAATTCTAATCCTCAATGCGAGCTACTGTAGCACATTATCCTAATATATTGTTTGAACTGATGCTTCAATAGCTCTGATAACATAATAAATTATCTACAGTAATATACAATTTCTTATAAAAGTTTAGGCACACCTTGATAAACAACAGATTTTGGTGATTTTGTTATTGAATATTTTCAGTAAATATTGATGTATAATTACTTTCATGCCATAAATTAAACAAACAAACAAAAAAACATTTATTATAGCACTGTGCAAATGTTTTGGCACCCTAAGATTTCAAAAGTCTCAGATTCTTTTTACAATTTTTCAGACCTTAATCAGCTCATTGGATCTGATGCATGGCAACAGCTGCCATTAGTAAATGTCAGCTGGTGCCAATTTCAAAGCTTCACCTCTTCAAAAAAAACAGCCGTGTAAGACTCTGAAAATGAAAATAATTGATGCCCACAATGCAGGAGAAGCTACAAGGAGATAGCAAAGCGTTGTCAGCTTGCAGTTTCCACATTGAGAAATTAGGAGATGGCAGTTCAGGGGAACTTTGGAGGTCAAGATGAGATCAAGAAGACCAAGAAAACTATTGGAGAGAACTGCTCTTATGCTGGTCAAAAAGACAAATCAATATCCCCATTTGCCTACAAAAACCTCCAGGAAGATTTAGCAGACTCAGGAGTGGTGGTGCACCGTTCCATTGTACTTCATGGAAGACTCAGCGGAAAAAAACTTTAGCTCTACAGAAGATGTGTTTTGGAAATAAGTGCTGTGGACTGATGAAGTTAAAATAGAATCTTTGGCCACAATCAGCAAAGGGATGTTTGGAGAAAAAAAGTAGCAGAATTTCATGAAAAGAACACCTCGCCAACCATTAAGCATGGGGGTGGATCTATCATGCGGTTGTGTTGCAGCCAGTGGCACAGGAAACATTTCACGGGTGGAGGGAAGAATGGATTCCACTAAATACCAACAAATTCTGGAAGCAAACATCACACCATCTGTAGAAAATCTGAAGCTGAAAAGAGAATGAGCTTCTACAACAGGATAATGATCCTAAACAAACCTCAAAATCCACCATGGACGACCTCAAGAGACGCAAGCTTAAGGTTTTGGAATGGCCATCACAGTTCCCTGATTTAAACATCATTTAATATTTGTGGTTAGATCTTAAGAGCTGTGCATGCAAAACGACCAAAGAATATTACAAAACAAAACTTCTTTTGCAAGGAAGAATGGGAGAAAATCCCAAGTACAAGAACTGAAAGACTTTTAGCTCTAAAAAGTGTTTGTAAGCTGTGAAATCTACCAGAGGAGGTGATACTAAGTACTGATTATGTAGGGTGCCCAAACTTTTGCACAGCGCCATAATAATGTTTTTTTTGTTTGATCTTGTTTAATTTTTGGCATAAAAAGCAACTATGCACCAATGTTTGCTGAAAATATTATGTATTTTGTCCGTGTCCTAGAAAGACTGTGTTAACATTTATCAAGGGGTGCCCAAACTTTTGCATAAGACTGTTTATGTAAAATTATTTTAGCTTAACTAGCTTGACAGATTTTTCTGGTTAGAGCTTTTACTGAAAAAGTGTTAATTTTTAATGCAAATTGTGACAAGGAATGAAGTAGGACAGTACCCTCATTATTCACCCCCATATAGTTTACATGAGTAAAAGCAGAAGTTTACATACTGTCCTGCTTTGATGTATCACCAACTTCCTCAGCTGCTGTCCATGAACACGTAACTTCCCCAATAAACATAACTGTTTCTGCTTTCATAATATGCCTGCAGTGCAGAACTGCAAAACTGAAAACATTACTCCCTTAATTTAGAGCTTACCACTCTCTCAAGGTGGCAGATTTTTCTCTCCTGATCATGAATCTGCTGGTTCTTCATTTCTAAAACCTCTTTCAGGCTCTTCAGGTCTTGCTCAATGTGCTGGTATGGAGCTAGAGCATCCTGGAAAGGACACACAGTTTTATGCAAATTATATGAATGTGTTTACAGTTGCGGTTTTGGTGCATGTGTGTGTGTTTGTGCATGAAAGATCATGTACCACTATCTGCTCATCAGTGCTCCTCCTCAGCGCTTCCTCAAAGCGTTTGGCTTTGTCTCTTAGGGTTCGGTTCTGGAACGTCAGTGTGTCCACTTGATCCTGAAACACATATTTCACTTAAAACCCTTTGAATCTAACATCTGTAATTATAAATTGTAATTGTTTTAATTTCGACAATTTAATTATTGGCTGTTCATTAACTAATCAAACCATTATGGGCAGTGAGGGTCTAGTGGATAGGACCTTGCCCCTGGTTCAAGTCCCAGCAACATTGAGGAACCCTTGAACAAGGAATCATCCCCACCGCACTGTACCCGGGTGATAGCTCACTGCTGCTCCACATGTGCACATGTGATGGTTTAAATGCAGAGGACATGTTTCGATGTGATGCCTTGCGTGTGACTGAGTGTATTCACAATTACAAATAGTCACTTTCACTTCCAGTGCTGTGGGCAGCAGTCTAGCAGTTTAGGACAGTGCAATGGTGTTTCTAGGGTCACTAAACTGGTAAATATAGGGTCACAAAACATGTAAGGCCCTCTGTCCCATTATAAAGCTGACTCACTGTAAGCTGTATTTTTCAGTATCTAAAAGCCTCATTAAACAGATGTCTCGATGTACCCACCATCAAGGACAGAACACATTACTTAAACAAAACATGCGTCATCTCATCGCTTGATCTGAGCTCCAAAACTCATCCAGACCAGATCAGTAAAGGGATGTTTGGAGAAAAAAGGAGCAGAATTTCATGAAAAGAACACCTCGCCAACCTTAAAGCATGGGGGTGGATCTATCATGCGGTTGTGTTGCAGCCAGTGGCACAGGAAACATTTCACGGGTGGAAGGAAGAATGGATTCCACTAAATACCAACAAATTCTGGAAGCAAACATCCTCTGTAGAAAAGCTGAAGCTGAAAAGAGGATGAGCTTCTATAACAGGACAATGATCCTGAACAAACCTCAAAATCCACCATGGACGACCTCAAGAGACGCAAGCTGAAGGATTTGGAAAGGCCATCACAGTTCCCTGATTTAAACATCATTGAAAATTTGTGGTTAGATCATCGCTTGATCTAAGCTCCAAAACTCATCCAGACTCTGTGGCACTAAATAGATCTGGTGAAAACTGTTGATGGGTGACAACGGCCATCCCACTCCCATCCCACTCCCATCCCACTCCCATCCCACTCCCATCCCACTCCCATCCCACTCCCATCCCACGCCCATCCCACGCCCATCCCACGCCCATCCATCCTGGATTTCATAAAATCTCCTCATGATCGCCAGTCAGTGTGCTCAGACCTCAATCCCACCTACAGGAGAATTTGCCTTTCCAAAAACTTTTAACCTTCATTTTTCTCTCTGTCTAATAAAACCTTTGACAATTAGTTAGGTGACCTGACCTCTCCTTGAAGAACTCGACACTCACAAACATCAGCAGTGAAATAGAGCTGAAATAAAACCTACAAGCAAGACCTGAGCTAGTTTGATAAAGAAGGACTTTGTGAGAGGTCAGGTGCAGAGAGTGGTTAGTGTGCAGTTTACTTCAGACAGTCTATGTGCCTCTGTGGGTAAAATGCCTGAGGCTGAAACAACAGAAGCTGCACCATCTTGAACACACACAAAGAGCAGCATTTGCCATTAGTCACTGTCCATTAACAAGTTGGACCAACATAACTCTCATGGATGTCCAGAAGACTTTTTTAGTATGATAATGATAATGATTCACTACTGTGAATTACTGTAACAGATCACAGTATAAGTAATTGCACTTATTTGCTGAAATAACTGAAAGAATTAGACTGTTTGTCTCTTTCGAAGACAAATAATATAAAACAATAATGCATTTAAATTACATCTATATATTATTAATGTCTGTTCTTTTATTAATTGAGAACCTGAGAACTCCCTGTATTCTCATTTTTAATTGTAAAAATGGGGTGTAAAAAAACGATAAATTATGTGCAAGCTTGAAACCTTTTCACCATTGAAATTCAATGATAATGAAACAATAATGTAATGTATATTGTAAAAAGTAAAAAAATATTTGACTTATGAAGTGAACTTTTAGTATTCAATACAGTATTTCTTTGCCGTTGTGTCAGTAATGGTGACCAGAAAATTGAGATGTCAGAACTATCTATCTTATTCTTCAGGTGCTTTTGACCTTACCTGCAGGGAGAGTCTGTGCTTTTCAAAGTCGTCCTCTAATGTAGCTTTCTGCTGCTCATGGGCTTTTCTCAGGTCTGAGATCATACAACACAAGTGCAGAAATAAGCAGAGTATAGTCGAGAGGATTACATTGCAATAAGTGAAAACACACCACACACACTCTGTGATCTAAAACCACACCTCTCATGGTCCTGGCATGCTCCTCCTGCAAGGTTGCCATAGTGATGTTATGCATCGTCCTCAGGTCGTCCAAAGCAGACTCGTGGTGAGCTGTTAACTCCTCAATCTGCACATTGAAACAGACAGTTGTTAATCGAATGCTTTTTATGTGATAAACATTTGAAGTACTTCAACACAGGACTCCATGCTTCTTCACATGGGAATTCAGAGCTGTGAATTGTGGGCAGTGGTGGCCTAGAGCAAGGGAATGATGTGTTATGGGTTAAATGCAGAGGACACATTTCATTTAGACTTCATATTTCATTGATTACTTGTATGTGATTGAATGTGTTCACAAAGACAAATAGTCACTTTCATTTCACTCCATTCAAAATGTGCGATTTAACAGGTGGGATGTTATTGAAAATTACATTTGTTTAGTTTAGCCTTCGACTCCATCGCTGTATCACATTTCCTGTATTTCCTGTTCTTAATTCAGCTGCATGTTCCATTTGACTCAATTTCTACTTATATTCAATGCATATCTCATATCATATTTACATATTTACTCACATTTCTATATGCACATATTCTATATTTCTACTGGTCTACACGCCATGCAACTTTTCTACCGTTGGAATTCAGCATGTATATTTTATATTTATATTTTTAACCTTATGTACAAGTGTAGTTATTGTGATAATTATCATATAATTATATTATATATACAGTGGGCAAAAAATATTTATCAGCCCCCAATTCTGCAAGTTGTCCCACTTAAAAAGATGAGAAAGGTCTGTAATATTTATCATAGGTTCACTTTAAATATGAGAAACATAATGTACAAAAGAAATCCAGGAATTTACATTGTATGGTTTTTAAATAATTAATTTGGATAATTAATTAATATTAAAATAAATAAGTATTGAGCACCTACAAACAAGCAAGAATTCTAACCCTTACAAACCTGTTACTTCTTTAAAAAGTTCTTCTATCCTCCACTCATTACCTGTATTTATGGCACCTGTTTGAACTCATTATCTGTATAAAAGACACCTGTCCACACCTTCAAACAGCCAGACTCCAACCTCCACCATGGCCAAGACCAAAGAGCTGTCTAATGACACCAGGGACAAGATTGTTCACCTGCACAAGGCTGGGATGAGCCAATCTACAATAGGCAGCAGTTTGGTGAAAACAGATTGGAGTAATTTTTAGAATAAATACAAAATCACTGACAATCTCTCTCTGCCTGGGGCTCCATACAAGATCTCATCATGAGGAAACCGCCGAGAACTACACAGGGGAACTAGTCAATGACCTGAAGACAGCTGGGACCACAGTAACAAAGGTTACTATTAGTAACACATCATGTTTTTATGGATTAAAGTCCTGCCTATGCCAGCACATGTCCAGGCCCATTTAAAGTTTGTAAGAGACCATCTGGATGATCCAGAGGAGGATTGGGAGAATGTCATGTGATCAGATGAGACCAAAATGGAACTCTTTGGTATAAATGCTACTTGCTGTGTTTGGAGGGGGAAGAATGCTGAGTTGCAGCCCAAGAACACCATACCCACTGTGAAGCATGGGGGTGGAAACATTAAGCTTTGGGGCTTCTTTTCTGCAAAGGTGACAGGACGACTGATCCATATTAAAGAAAGGATGAATGAGGTCATGTATCATGAGATTTTGGGCAAAAACCCCTTCCATCAGTGACAGCATTTAAGATGAAACATGGCTGGATCCTCCAGCATGACAATGATCCCAAACACACCACCCTGTCTGTCACAGTTGAAGTGAACTCATTTTTTTAAGTGGAACAATTTGCAGAATCGGTTGCTGCCAAATACTTTTTTCCCCTAAGCCCAGCTTCTGAAAAACAACCCCACACCATAATCCCCCCTCCACCAAACTCCTGGCAACTGTCAAACCCAGACTTGTCAATCAGATTCCCAGATGGAGAAGCGTGATTCAGCATCCAGAAAATGAGTCTCCATTGCTCTAGAGTCCAGTGTCAGTGCTTTACAACACTGCATCGGGCGCTTTGCGTTGCACTTGGTGAAGTATGGCTTGGGATGCCGCTGCTCGGCCATGGAAACCCATTCCATGAAGCTCTCTACACAATGTTCTTTAGCTCATCTGAGGGCCACATGAAGTTTGGAGGTCTTTAGTGATTGACTCTGCAGAAAGTTGGTGACATCTGCGCACTCAGCTTACCCTGCTCTGTTATTTTACGTGGCTGAACA
>JBBIGC010000036.1:5505309-5519720 GCA_037576955.1 Lepidarchus adonis
TAACGGTTTGTGATTTGTAAGTCATGAATTATATTTGTGAATCTTGTAATTATATTTGTGAATATTGACACTAAACTATCTCCATATCTATACATCTTGCCCAAATCTGTAACAGCAGTAGGGTAGGAATGTAACATGTGGGTCACTCAGTTGTGACAGTGTGGAGGCTGCACAGGTCTTAACATTCTTACCCATGAGTCCTTTGTGTTGGTCAGCGGCCACTGCTCACCTCTACTTCTGCATTCATTCACTTAACAGCTATAATCAGCACTGACTGACAATTTTATAAATACATTAGTGTCACACTGATTGATAAACACTCATTACAGAATGATGAATAAATCACAATGACAGTATTTCATCTCTAATGCACACACGTGTGTTTGCCCACATATACAGTAAACATAGAGTAGTCCTGGAGTCATCCCTATGACAACATTAGGACAAAAGAAGAGTTTTGTTTGTCTGAAGCAATAATATTCACCTAATGGAAGATGCACAGTGACAATATTGTGACAGATTACATAAAAAAGCTTGAATTTGCTCTTAAAAGATAAATGGAGAAAATGCTGTTTCTCATTGGTTCATCTACAGGTCAGGTGGACGGGCACAGTTCATCTACAGGTCAGGTGGATGGGCACAGTTCATCTACAGGTCAGGTGGACGGGCACAGTTCATCTACAGGTCAGGTGGATGGGCACAGTTCATTTACAGGTCAGGTGGATGGGCACAGTTCATTTACAGGTCAGGTGGATGGGCACAGTTCATCTACAGGTCAGGTGGATGAACCAAGTCAGCAACAGTAGCTTGTTTCATTATCAACGTCAATAGTTCAATATTATTAGCTCTAAAGAATAAACGGATAAACTATGAAACGTGGTAAACGGTACAGCTCATTAGCTCTTTTTCCAGAAATGGTAGGAGAGAAATAAAGACTGGGGGTGAGGTGGAGTAGGGGTGGATTGGTTCAGACATGAGGGACTATGTATAAAATACAGAGATCCATTTAGATCAACTTGACAGCTGACTTGAAGCCCTATGTGGTTAAACTGTGTGAACAGAATGACTATGAAGCTCCTCCGCTGCCTCAACACGTTAGATTCTCTTGGTCTTCTTGTCTCTGTCTGTCCATCTGTCACCTATTTACCTAAAGATGTCATTTCTCTTGTGAGGGAGGCTGGAGATGGACCTGGGCTCTCACCTGGTGACTGGGGTTTGGGCGAGACAACAGCCAGACGTTTTGGGGATGACAGTGCCGACCGAGACCCTTCAGATGTTTTCTGGAACTCCTTGCGAGACCCTGGTAAGAATGAACAGAGATACAGTATTATTTTTCAGTTTCATTCCAATCAAATAAGCCGACTTCTGTTTTTATTAGCTGAAGAACATATTTTTATAAAGAAATAGTTTATCTTCTTTATCCGAAGCTTCATCTAAAGGTTATTGTTGATGCTTTACTGGAGAAGTGAATACAGTGATATGCAAGATTGGTGGGTAGGCATAACACTTGCATGGACAAGCACACACAGAATGCCAATGCAGCATAAACGTACTTGGCTGGCTTGCATTATTTACATCATAAAATCACAACAGAAGCAAATCAGTCCAGCGTCACTTGTGTGAGGAGCTCTTGTTACACCTTTAGTATTAAGTGCTATTCAGGTTGCATTCATTTTACATGTGTGGGAGGAAATGTAATATTTACCAGAATGTGGTTTTAGCTCAGTCTGAAGCATCATTTGACAGATTTAGTGTTTTTCGTTCCCTTTTCTGTTATGTAATGTTACGATGAACTGAACCTATATAACAAATTGCAATCACTAAATTAAATTATGCTAACATATGTAAATGTAAAGATAAAGTACATAATAGAATCCAAATTAGTATATTTCACACTGACGTGAGTGTAGTAATTTTTAGATAAAGCTTCCATTTTGAGAAATAATTTAGTAATTCACAACATATCATACTTGAATATTTAGCATATTTATAAATCTGTAAATATTGTGGGGTCTGCAACAACTCCTTGCAGAGTTAAGTCAGTAAGCACTGGCCTATGGCATTAAAATTCAGACATTCCCAAGAATGTGTGAGGCAAAAATAAAGGTGTTAAGTTATTACATGCAGTAGTGAATATATTCCCTACTTCTACCTAAACCCCAACTAATGTGAACGCCTGATTTTTTTTTTTTCTTCTGGCACGATGACAATGCACTGACTGAGTATCTGCCCTGTCTCTGTAATTTATATCTTATCCCAAAAAGACAGTATCTCTCTCTCTCTCTCTCTCTATCCCCCACCTTCACAGAGGTGCCCCTAGCTCAGCAGTCTGTAAATCGATTTCAATAAGGTGCAGTCAGGCACTAAATGAGGGCAGTGGCATGGTCCTTTCACTTCTCAGCCAGGCTGGAATGGCATGCTGCGACGCTGACACACACAGCTGCACTCTATTGCATCACCCCGTCTATGCTGGTTACACTGATCTCAGAGTGCACCGCAACCGCAGTGTGTCCCTTAGGCAAGGCTACTGCATCAGGCACACCAGTCACTAAAGCCACTGAATCCATTAATGTCCCAGACATTTTGAGAGATTGTGACCATTTGGGTTGTAAACCTCTGACCTCAGAAAGATTTAGAAAATAATTCAGAAAAGCATTAAATATAAAATTACACCACAATTGTTTTGGTACAATTAAGATGTTTGAAGAAAATACACTAAATACTAAAGTAAATGTGACTGAAGAAGTTATTTACACACACAGACAAAATAATACACCAAGCTTGATTTTTAAAATGCAAAAAAATATTAAAAAATAAACAATTATTGCAAATCCCAATTATGGTGAACACCACCCAATTCCATATTTACAGAATCTTAGACCTGATTCAATCAATCAGCAAATTAACAAGGTAAAATTGGTAAGTTAAAGCAAAAAAACATCATTGAAACATGCAGAACAAGGGGTAACGCTAGGAAACATGCATTTTGTTAAATATTATAATCAATTACACTAATATTCTATTAATAATTACTGTCAGAAATCCTGTAATTTTCACAGTCAAATAAGAGCTGATGCCATTAATCAATACCTATGGCTCAACCTAAAAATACTCCTATCCTAGAAGAGAAAGAATCTTTTCAGAATCTTTTCAGGGTCTCTGTTTATTAGCTTGCATCCAACACACATACAGACACACCCACAGACGTTTTGGGGTCCCAAAGCTCCTAATTACTGCTAGCACGTCTCTCCATGTAGCGGGCAGCCCCACACAGACCCCCAAGAGATCACCTAAGACCCTCAGGCACAATCCTATTTGCACTTAGCTCCTGAATTACCCCAACACCCCCAACACCCAGTATTTGCAGAACTCCCAATACCCTCAAAATATCAAAACATCACATACTTAGTAACTCAGTGTGTGTGTGTATGTGTGTGTGCATGCATGTGTATATGTGTGTGCACTCTGCAAAAAAATTGCAAGTATAACCAACATTTCAAAGATTCAAACTATGAAAATATTTTTAAATTATTCACACCTATATCTCTATGTATATACATGCATATACACCCCTCAATTTTCTGTACTTTTTTTAATATATCTTTTCATGTAATGTAGTCAGTTTACAGCTTGTATAACTGTAAATTTGATGGCCCCTCAAAATAACTCAACACACAGCCATTAATGTCTAAGCCGCTGGGAGTAAAAGGAGTACACCCCTAAGTGAAAATGCCCACATTGTGCCCATTTAGCCATTTTCCTTCCCCAGTATCATGCGACTAATTATAAGGTCTCAAGTGTGAATGGGGAGCAGGTGTGTTAAATCTGGTGTCAAATCGGCCTCACACTCTCTCATACTGGTCACTGGAAGTTCACCATGGTACATTATGGGCAAAGAACTCTCTGAGGATCTGAAAAAAAATAATTGTTGCTCTAAAGATGGCCTAGGCTATAAGTAGACTGAGCTGCAGCACAGTGGATAAGACCATACAACAGTTTAGCAGGACAGATTCCACTCGTTATGTTATCTATCTGTTATGTATGGTTTGATTTCTTTGCATGTGTAGATTAGACTGACATCTTGTGAGAATTCCATGTCAATAGCACTTTTAAAAATATATTTACTTAGAAAATTGGTGACGTCTTCAATACTTATTTTACCCACTGTATATATAGAGGCAGGAAAAATATATGCAAGTATATGTAATATGCCTTTTCTTGCAGTTGTAATAATGAATGTAATAAACATGTCATTTGTTCTGTATTCAGTTTTCTATTTGAGAAACTTGTTTGTTCTTCAAGACACATGCAAAACACCACTGCCGTTATTCACTATTAGAATTCCTTGGATTTCAAAATGTGTAATAAATGGCCCTTTTTAAAAGTTCCATTGAATTACAGCTTCACCCACCACTAGCAAGGATCTAAACTCAAAGCTATTACTCCCTGCTGGTTTAGCAGTCCTGACATTCTACCACCAAGCTCTGGTTCTCCTGTGTGGTTAATGCAGACGCTAGAAAAACTGCTTAAAGATTAATAGTCTCAACAGTGAGAGTGGCTCCAGGCTGATAACACAAGAGAATCATAGCTGAACTCACATTGCTACTGTTTCTGTGATTGGTCCATCCTTGTTGATAGTGAAGACTAGTTTTGGACAAAATACAATTGTTACCACAACAGCCTATGCAATGCTAATGTGACAATTCTGCGAAATGGAAACTCATCCCTGGGAACCATACGTCTAGATACCTCTTATGACGATTTTACTTAAGACATATTTCTCACACCCCTACAGTCAATACCAGGTAAACTGGAACTTTTGGGAAATGTTGTCTATTACTTTATCAGTTTTATTACTTTATCAGGTATAAATATAAGGTTACACACCTGTCCATCATTAATTAATACACTACTCACAAATTTGGTTTTCGGGTGAAATTCATGGAAAACGTAAAAAGTTCACACTACAGTGATATTATATCATGAAAATAGATATTTTAGACATTATCTATTTGTCAATACCCCTGACTGATTAAAATCAGATCACATTTTATGATAATGCAGAAAAACATTAAATTAGTTCACATACTTTTTCTTGCTACTGTATTAGCCATAACATTGTCACTACTGACAGATGTAAAATACTGACTATCTAGTTTTTGCATTACAATAGTACCTCTCAGGGATATGGAATATATTAGGCAAAAAATGAACAGTTAGCTCCTAAAACTGATGCTCTGAGCCATTTTAACAAGGGTCTTATTGTGATAGCTGAAGTCAGAACATCTCTAAAACAACAGGTCTTGTAGAATGTTTCAGGTATTCAGTAATTAATATCTACAAAAGCGAGTCAAGAAAACCAAACTGGTGAATTGTCAACAGGGTCTTTGGCACCCAAAGCTCATTGGGTAACTACACAGTTTTATGGTTTATATACGTCCTCCAGTCATAAATGCATATTCTATGTGCACTTTAAAAAAAATAATTATTTAGAGCTGAACTTAATAAATATTTTAGTTTATGAATACAGACTTCAGCTTAGTAGTGAGTCCATGTTAAAATGTACTTGTTAGTCAATTAGAAGACTCTAGAAGCCTCAGAGCCTAATGACTACATATCCAAATACTGTATATCCAAAAATAAATTGCCAACTCGAAAGCAAGTAGGTAAGAGCCTCCCATTGGATAATTACTGCATGAATTATTATGTTTAAGCTGGCAACAAGTTATTCAATCCTAACCGATGCAGTGAATGGCTTCTCATTCACATCCTGTGGTCATGGAAAAGATGTTTTTTAAAGGGTCAAATTATTGGCATGCATCAAGCACAGAAAACATCTAAGGAGATTCCAGAAACTACTAATTCTAATTCACTGGAAGGATAATGGGTAACCATCATATTCACTGAAAAAATGTGGTCAGAAAAAATTGGTGCTCACTTTAACATTTGGTGAAATTGGGACTAAACAGTTGTGTAGCCTTAAGAAAACCACTGATCAGTGAAACTAATAGTATAAAAAAGGCTTTAATTTGTTAGGGAGCATAAAGATTAGACTCTGAAATGTAATGAATGTAATGTAAATGATAAATCCAGATATACCCAGTTCCAGACTGATGGGCACATCAGGGTAAGAAGTGATGCACCCATACCTGAATATACTGAATGAGCAGGTTATTCCATCAGTGAATTTCTTCTTCCCTGATGGAATGGGCATATTCCAAGATGACAATGCCAGGATTCATCTGTGTCAAACTGTGGAATGGTGGTTCAGGGAGCATGAGACCATTTCTACACATGAACTGGTCAAAACAGAGTCCAGACCTTAACCTCTGGGTGCAAATTTAATGCAAATCTAGACAAAAATAAATGTGACAGTGCAGAAGCTTATCAAAATGATGCCCCAGTGAATGCGTCCTGTATTCAAAGCTAAAGGTGGTCCAACAATATAGTAGTGTGTGTGACTAGTTTTAGATTGGCATATTTTTTGCTTTTCACAATCGGTTCCGATCTCATTGGCTACTTTCAAATTTGCTTGAATGTAATTCCATCCAGCAGTTTTTACACGTTTAAATTAAAAGCTCTGCAAACATTTGACTTCCCTGTGCCTTTCGATGTGAGGTACAGTCACATTAAGGTAGCATAAGTTTTCATAACCTGACAGAATTTATGATTTCCTAATCATTTGTCAGAGAATATGAATGATAACACAAAAAACGTTTCTTACACTCATGGTAAGTGTTTGGCTAATGCCATTTATTATCAATCAACTGTGTTTAATCTTTTAATATCATAATCACAATACAAACTACCCAAATGACCCCGATCAAAAGTTTACATATCCCAGTTCTTAATACTGTTTTCATAAGACAAAAAAGTCTTTTGTGGTAGTTGTGGATGAGGTTTTTATCTTCTCAGATGGTAAAGCAGATGGTATATTCTTGGGCTGTCTTGCATGAACTGCACGTTTGAGGTCTCCCCACAGTGGCTCAATGAAATTGAGGTCAGAAGACAGAACCTTCACTTTATTTTGCTGTAGCCAATGACAGGACGACTTGGCCTTGTGTTTTGGATCATTGTTGGAAATGTCCAGCTATGTCCCAGCTTCCGGGCTAATGAGTGCAAATCTCCCTCCAGTATTTTTTGATAACCTACTGCTTTCATCTTGCCATCAATTCTAACAAAATTTTCTGTGCCTTTGTACACATGCCCAAAACATCAGTGATCCACCACCGTGTTTCACAGTAGGAATGGTGCACCTTTCATCATAGGCCTCGTTGACTCCTCTCCAAATGTAACGTTTATGGTTGTGAACAAAAAGTTCAATTTTAGTCTCATCACTCCAAATGACTTTGTGCCAGAAGGTTTGAGGCTTGTCTCTGTGCTGTTTGACTGAATACTTTGTGGCATTTGCACATGCAGCCCATCCACCGCACCTCTTTATGTGCATCTTGAAACAGTCCTGTATTTCACCTGAAGTTATTTGTGGGTTTTTCTTTGCATCCTGAACAATTTTCCTGGAAGTTGTGACTGAAATTTTAGTTGGTCTACCCGACCGTGGTTTGGTTTCAACAGAACCCCTAATTTTCAGAGTTTGAACACTGCTGATTGACATTCTCAATTCCTTTGATATTTTCTTATCCCTTTCCTGTTTTATAAAGTTCAACTACCTTTTCCTGCAGATCCTTTGATGACTTCCATGAATCTTAGAATCTGAAAAACGTCAGTACAGCACTGGATGAAAGATGCAAGGGTCTTGTCTGGAGTCCAGAAACTCATTGACCTTTTATACTCACCCACTAGTTACAAGCAAACAGATCACAGGTGAAGATGGTTCCTTTAATAACCATTCACACCTGTTTCAAGTTATGTGCATGTTATCAGATCAAATCATCAAACTTTTGATCTGGGTCATTTGGGTTGTTTTTGTTGTGATTATGATTTTAAAAGAGTAAACACAGTTGTTAGATAATAAATGGCTTCAGCCAAACACTAACCATGAGTGAACAAAAAGTTATCATATTCTCTGACAAATGGCCAAGAAATCATTAATTCAGTCAGGGTATGTAAACTTATGAGCAACTGTATTACCCTATCGACTGAGATATGTGTTGTACTGGTGGACTCGTGGTGGCAGAGGTCATTGGGGCCACTCTGATTATTCATGTATGTTATGTCTGACATACATGCTCTCACACTTCTGAGCTGGTGATGTGTCTCGGCATTAAAAGTACGTCTCATGAGTGTGAGGAGCTTCTGTTGGAGCACCTGCTGGGCAGCCAACTTTAATTCACCTCTTCAGTACACAGAAACCTTCCAGAACTGCATTAAGTTGCTGGAGTTTGCACTTTAAACAAGTACTCTGTGCAGCAATGGAGAGTCTAGCTTCAAATACGCTGACAAGCGATATTGATCTCAGCACAGATCTAACAAGTGTCTGCCTGGAGGGGACGTTTCCTCATATTGTGAATAGCTGGGCCGATTGTGTTCGGCTTTAACTTTTCACCAGGCGCTTTTCATGGAAACTAACAGACTGATGTGCATAGCTGGAGGTGGTAGAACATTATTCTCTGTATGAGTGTTGCACTGTTATATCGATGCTGATCTCAAATGTTCCAGATGACTTTGTGCGGGTGTTTTAAATAACCAAAGCATGTGATCAAATTAAAACGATTCATGTCCAAACTATGCAAGACAGTCATTTTGCTTCAGCAGGGAGTTACTAATGTTTTCCTATTACATTGTACAATTTATCTTATCTTACTTTTCATTTAAAAACCACTTTTGCACATTTGTAATTTTTACCTTGTATCTTTAGTGCTTTTATATTTATTACCTCTGTATTTTTATTAGTATAAGATGTATGCTTATTTTTGTCACTGTCTCTATGTTGCAGTTGCTACATAAGCAATTTCCTTAGGGACAATAAAGTTTTTCTGATTCTGATTCTGAATAAGTCAGATCACAGTTTGTAGTAGGGCTGCACAATATGAATAAAAATCATGCTGTGGTTATATTGCTATATATTGCAATATGCCATGCAATTTATTATCTAATGACACAATGTGATTAAAAATGTCATTCGGTTTACATGCCTTTTACCAAAATAATTTACTTTTCATAAAACTCCTCCATAGACTCATCTGCAACTGTAACTGGTCAAGATACAGAAAAAACCACCCAGACTGGTTTCTGGAGGGTGCATTAGTATATTAATATTACCTTCTGTACTTTCTGTGAAATCAGTATCGCAAAGGCTCTTAACAATTAGTAAAAGATATATTATACAGCCATTGTAAGTGCCATGCATAGTAAGTAATTTTCTTATACCCAGATTACCATTCCTTGTACCTGTCTTAATTAACCAAAACCAAAAGTACATGTTACATTTATTACAAGTAGGTGAAAAAATATCCAGGAAAATAATTCAGTAAAATGTGATTCTATGTTTTAACAGGAGGTAAAACGCGACAGTTTTGCTTGCATATGCATGTAATACTTTACACCTATAAAACAAAAGCATCGCTAAGAATTGGGTTGTGTGAAAAGAAGGTTCAATTAAATTTTTACTATAGCACTGATAAAACTGACATTGTCACAAAGCAGCTTCACAAAAATCTACATTCAGGAATTGGGAAAAAACAACTGATTTTCCATGGATATTTCTAATGAATTAACTTCATTTTGAAATGCATTTTGCTGCCTGTCAGTAGATTTTTAGGTTTTTGAGTTTTCTTAGCATTTCTTCAATTTTCCGTCTTCACGGTTCACTGAATATTCATTCACTTTTGGACTCAAAAATTAAATTAGCCAGATTACACATCTAGAGCACTAACCTGCGGGAGAGCCTGGTGGTGGGGGCAGCAGTTGGCGGCGGGTGGGGACGGGTGTGCAGGGGGGTTGTGGACTGCTGCGGCAGGGAACCCTGGGTCCATCTGTGCAAGACTCAGTGATGACTCTGTGGAAAGGGGGTTCATCACTGACACTGCTGGGACCTATCAGTAAACAAACACACACAAAATGAAAAAGACATAAATTAACATTTTGTTCTTGATCTTTTTAAGGCGTTTGAATCTGCCTTTAAATCTGACATTAAGCTGCAAGACCATGTGGCTTAACTCAACGTAAAAGATTACTTGAAAGGCCACTGATGCAAAATGTTCACACAGTAGTGTTTCATCACCAAGTTACTGTATCTCAC
This sequence comes from Lepidarchus adonis, assembly GCA_037576955.1. Lineage (NCBI taxonomy): Eukaryota > Metazoa > Chordata > Actinopteri > Characiformes > Lepidarchidae > Lepidarchus > Lepidarchus adonis. The sequence goes on from JBBIGC010000036.1 coordinate 5,515,508, forward strand.
AAAAGTAAGTACACCCCTCACATTTTTGTAAACATTTTATTATAATTTTTCATGGTACAACACTGAAGATATGACACTTTTATACAATGTAAAGTAGTCAATGTACAACTTGCATAACAGTGTAAATTTGCTGTCCCCTTAAAATAAATCAACACAGCCATTAATGTCTAAACCACTGGCAACAAAAGTGAGTACACCCCTAAATGAAAAGTGGTCACCATTATTTACCAGCACTTGGTCATGGAGTTCACAGGTTGCCACTGAAATCTTCTTCCACTCTTCCATGATGATATTGCTTCTGTTTGAGAATGCCCCACAGATGCTTAATATGGTTTAGGTCTGGCGACATGTTAGGCCAGTCTAGCACCTTTACACTCAGTTTCTTTAAAAAGGCAGTGGTCATCTTGCAGGTGTGCTTGGGTTGTTATTTTGTTCTGGGATCATGCTCGGCTTCAGCATGTCACAGTACATGTTGGCATTCAAGGTTCCCTCAATGAACTTGTAACGTGTCGTCCTGTGTTATGTGTATGGTGCTTTTATTTTGAAGTGTTTTGCCCCGGTGTGTCACGTGTCTGTTTGTCATGTGATCTCCCCAGGTGTTTGGTATTTCCCTGTGTGTATTTAAGTGCCTTGGGTGTAGACTAGTGGGTGGATCAATGTTGCTTGTGAGGTCTCAATGTATGTGTATTTGTTTCAGTGGTCCTCTGTGAAGTTTCCTTCAACTTCTCAAGTCTGCGCCTACTTCTAACAACCCATGAGTCTTCACAGAACTGTAGCTCCCCAGTGCTGGTAGCACTCACACAGCCTTAAACCATGACACTCCCACCACCATGCTTGACTGTAAGCAAGACACACTTGTCTTTGTACTCCTCACCTGATTGCCACCACACAGACTTGACACCATCTGAACCAAATGACTTTATCTTGGTCTCATTAGACCAGAGTACATGGTTCCAGTAATCCAAGTCCTGAGTCTTGTCTTTAGCAAACTGTTTGCAGGCTTTCTTGTGGTTCTGACTGGACCTGTCCTGTTAAACCGCTGTATGGTTTTAGTCACTGTGCTTCAGTTCAGTTTCAGGGTGTTGGCAGTCTTCTTATAGCCTAGGCCATCTTTATGTAGAGCAAGTCTTTTTTTCAGATCCTCAGAGAGGTCTTTGTCAGTACTAACAGGTACTAACAGGTCACATGACACCAGGGAGAGAAAATGGCTATTTAGGCACAATTTGGATATTTTCGCTTAGGGGTGTACTCACTTGTTGCCAGTGGTTTAGACATTAATGCCTTTGTGTTAAGTTATTTTGAGTTGACAGCAAATTTACACTGTTATACAAGCTGTACACTGACTACTTTACATTGTATCAAAGTATCATATCTTCAATGTTGTCTAATGAATAGATTGAATTAAATATTTACAAAAATGTGAGAGGTGTACTCATTTTTGTGAGATACTGTATGTGACTGAACTTGAATGAGCCTAATGGAGCTGGTATGAAAATGCCTGTTTGTAGACCATTTGACTTTACAAGCAAAATCAGGTGTTTTCTTGCTTTTATGAGCAGATACACATTCATTATCAGGTTCAAGAGAACAAGAGGTAAAAGCAAAAGGAAATTTCATTCATAATTCACTTTCCTCTAACCAATCATTAAAAATCAGACAGATTTGCTTCTAGTTTGTGCTCATTTTGTTGTGCAGTTTACTGGAAGTAGAAGCTTCTAGTAAAAGTAGAAGTACTGTAGCTAAAGAACTAAACATGTCTGGTCTATACTTGAATTAAAGCGAAGATTTTACCCTTAAATTATGAGCTCTTTAAATTCAAACCAGTTCAAACACAGTGAAAAGTCTCAGAAGATGGGGAAGTTGTTGAAAGTTTTGGCCGACTCAGAGATATAGAACCAGCACAGCAGGGTGCAGAAGACAGCCCCTCCAGCCTCAGCTCATAGTTGTGCATAACAAAAAAAAAGCACATCCCTAATTGGTTGTGAGAAGCCGAAACTGACTCCTGATTGGTGAATTGATGAAAAGCTTCCGTAAGAGCCTGTTAGTGCAAGGAAGACCTCCTGGAGTGAGCATTGTGTGGAATTGGGTTAGCAGCTTAGAGACCTAGCGCCACACACTTCCTCACATTAACCGCTCTCACGCTATTCCATAATCATCTAGATGTACTGCAGAGTAGTTTACATTATTGCTATAGTGACTTCCATACACAGCAAAATACCCTGTGTTCCTGGAATGGCAGCGGGGGCATTCTACACATTTCAGTGATTTGCAAAAATGTAGTCACTGTGGACCCCTGCACCATATCTTGAAAATATGAGAAAAAGAAAGAATAAAAACTTATATGGTTTGATTTCTTTGCATGTGTGGATTAGATGGGTTATTACCGACATCTGGTGAGAATTTCATGTCAATTGCAGCTTTAGAAATATATTTACTTAGAAAACTGGTAACAAACTTAAAACATCTATCTTCATTTAGTTATGAAACTCCTTCCAAGAACTGAAAGGAACTGATCAAAATATGCTTTGTGATTTATTCCAGAACATACCATGAGATGATTTGTGGACACCCATGATTTACAAACACCAGTAGTCCATGTTGTGTTTTGATGGGACTACTTTGTTTCACTTTGTTCTTTAAAATGACACAGAAGGAGACCTTTCATAATATTCTACAAATATTCAGGTAAAACATATTTACAGAAACAACGTTTACTGTTTATTTGGTAAAATACATGTATTTTGCACTGTTTTGTATGTTAATAATGGCAAATTATGGCGCCATTGTTGAACTGTAGCAATGCTGCTATACAGTGGAATCAAAATCATTTGACGCCTCGCTGATTTTGTAAGTTTGCCCACTGACAAAGAAATAATTTTAACGATAGTATTTGATTCCCTAGCAAATCAAGACTTAATACTTGGTGACAAAACCCTTGTTGGCAGCACAGACGTTTCTTGTAGTTGATAATCAGGTTTGCACACACAGCAGGAGGAATTTTGCTCCACTCCTCTTTGCAGATCAGCTCTAAATCATTAAGGTTTCAAGGCTGTCACTTGGCAACTCAAAGTTTCAGCTCCCTTCACAGGTTTTTTTTATGAAGTTAAGGTTTGAAGACTGGCTAGGCCACTCCATGACCTTAATGCGTTTCTTCTTAAGTCACTCCTTTGTTGCCTTGGCTGTTTGCTTTGGGTCATTGTCGTGCTGGAAAACTCATCCACCACCCATTTTCAGTGTCCCTGCAGAGGAAAGGAGGTTTTCACTCAAAGTTTTAAGATACATTGCCCTGTCCATCCTCCGGTCAATGCTGTGAAGTTGTCCTGTGCCCTTAGCAGAAACACACCCAAAGCATCGTGTGTAGTTCTAGGCTGATCTCTCACTTTTTTCATGATCATACTCACCCCAGGAAGTGAGATCTTGTGTGGAGGTCAATTGATGGTCATTTTATGTTTCTTCCATTTTTAGACAATTGCACCAAAAGTTATCTCCTTCTCACCCAGCTTCTTGCTTATGGTTTTGTAGCCCATACCAATCTTGTGCCTGACATCCTTAGACAGCTCTTTGGTCTTGCCAATCATGAAGAGGTCAGAGTCTAAATGATTGAGTCTGTGGACATTGTATTTTATACAAGTGACTAGTTGAGACAGGTGTCTTTAATGTTTTTAATGAGTTGATATTCTATCTTACGTTGTTAAAATAAGCCTACCATTAAAATTATAGACTGCTCATTTCTTTGAAAGTTGGCAAACGTACAAAATCAGTGAGGGGTCAAATAATTATTTCCTCCACTTTCCTCCTTGACATGAAAAATGCTGATGTTCAAGTGGAATGTGCTTCTACAAGAAAGTTGATGAATTTCCTGTCATAACAGTTTACAATTATTCACTCACGATGATGAATAATGTGTAAATGTACGATGTGCTCTGCACTGATTTACTGGCCAGTGGCTTAATGAATGTTGGCACATGTGAAAAAAACAGGATCACAGAGAACCCTTCTCTTAATTCTCCCTAGAGGACTAGAAAAAAATCCTTAATTAATGTCACACACACACACACACACACACACACACACACACACACACACACACACACCATACACACACACACCATACACACACACACACACACACACACACACACACACACACCCACACCTGTCCATATGAGCGTTCAGGTCTTGGATAATTGATCTAAGCTCCTGATTGACTTCA
>JBBIGC010000036.1:5532118-5545778 GCA_037576955.1 Lepidarchus adonis
TAATCTGGATGAAAGTCATGGCAGAAAACCCTGAGATCACCACAACAGCACTGAAAACTTATTCTGAAAGGACCGTTCACACGCTACCATAGCAACCAGAGCGTGAGAGGGGCAGAGGAAGACGTTACTCTGATCGTTGTTAGAACATTTCAGGAAGACGCTGCTAATAAAGTTACACATAATTACACAGTGGATTCGCGTTCATTATTATATATACAAAATACCACAGTTTTTGTGCTGGTCGTTTCATTTTATTTAGTTGTTTTTATCCGCGACACCTTAACTTCCGTGAAAATATTGTCTGACATTAAACCGGTCCGTGGCGCAAAAAAAGGTTGGGGACTGCTGCCATATAGTGTAAAATTATATCTTTTTATATGAGAGATGGATTAGGAAGTCAGTCACACAGACACACACACACCCAGGGCCATCGAGGCCTTTAATGAAATTGCAGCCAGTTTTCTCCTTGGAGCGGGGGTTGTGATCATTAAAGATAAATGTGCTCCAGGTTCCTCCCCCATATCTCTCTCTCTCTCTCTCTCTCTCTCTCTCTCTCTCTCTCTCTCTCTCTCTCAGCAGACTAGGGGGGAGATTGATGTCTCATAAACATTCATTTCCAGCCCTCGTGTCACAGGCCTCTGCTTTCCTAGACGAACACACAAATGATTCATATGCCATTGCTCCACAGTTTCCCTCTCTTTTTCATTTTTGTCTTTTTCTAGGGCTGCGAATTTAGAGACACTGAGCTGAAGGCTACATTTTTTTTTCCACCACAGCACTACAATAAATGTGGTGCAGGGAGAGTCATGCAGTCATGCTATGTGTGAGTATGTGAGAGAGACACTGAGAGAGAGAAGGAGAGAGAGAAAGAGAAGGATGTGGGAATGTTAGACTACAGCAAAGGAATTCATTGATTTGTCACCATGTGTTTAATTTCACTTCATAGCATGAATATATTAACTACAAAATGGCACTTTCCCTGGATAACTGCAATTAGACGAAAATGTACTGATATGAAAAGGATAATTAAAAGACACTAAATTTAAAGAATTTAATAATTAGCACTTTTTATAATCTGTGATGACAGGAGTATAATCACTTAAATGAAGGATGAAGGATAAAAACAAACAGAAAAACATTAAGTTTATGTACAATGCTATTTGAATAATATATAATAATTCCAGCTCCATAATATACTGAATTGTCTGTAATGAGTTCATTATTATTTTTAAATTATGTAGCCAGTCATGTGGCTGGATAATCAAATTAAAATAATTGCATACCTCAGTTTATTTAAAGACCATAGATTAGCATTTTCTGTCTTGAGAACTGTGACAAAAAATTTTTTGGGGGATGATTCCTGCACATGTGCTTCGAGTTCAGTTCCTGATGTTTATTTATTCTGACAGGAAGTCACAGGATCTAGACTGCAGTGGGTGGTAAGACAAAAATAAGACTATAAAAGCAAAATAATGGAATACGCTTTGTGTGTGTACTTTGGATAATAAATAAACAATTTACTAACGAACAGAAGGAAAAAGCAAACATTTGGTAGAAATGCATTGCTAAAATAAGACAAAGTCTCAAAAGGCTGATGTTACAGAAGCGATTTGTCACTATGCAATTTATGCAGATATTACACAATCATAATTGCTCTGAATATGTCTTATTTATGACACATGTGGTTGTTCACTGCTTTAGAAGTAGTTCAGAATCTCAGTTCACAGCAAGAGATACAGTTGTGCTTATAAGTTTACAAACCCTGACAGAGTTTATGGTTTCCTAACCATTTTTCAGAGAATATGAATAACATAAAAACTTTCACTCATTGTTAGTTTTTGGCTGAAGCCAGTTATTATCAATCAACTGTGTTTACTCTTTTTAAATCATAATTGACATTGTCATGTCCAAGTGCATCCCATGTGCAGATTCTGGGCTGATGAGTGCAAATTTTCCTCCAGTATTTTTTGATAACATACTGCATTCATCTTGCCATCAACTCTGACCAAATTTCCTGTGCCTTTGTAGCTCACACATCCCCAAAACATCAGCAATCCACCACCGTGTTTCACAGCAGGATTGGTGTATCTTTCATCATTGGCCTTGTTGACTCCTCTCCAAATGTAGCATTTATGGTTGTGGCCAAAAAGTTTAATTGTAGTCTCATCACTCCAAATGAATTTGTGCCATTTGGGCTTGTCTCTGTGCTGTTTAACATATTGTAAGCAGGATACTTTGTGGCATTTGCATAGTAATGGCTTTATTCTGCCAACTCGACAATGCAGCCCATCTTTCTTTTCGTTATTTGTGGGTTTTTCTTTGCATCCCGAACAATTTTCCTGGCAGTTGTGACTGAAATTTTAGTTGGTATACCTGACTGTGCTTTGGTTTCAACAGAACCTCTAATTTAACTTCTTAATTCAAGTTTGAACACTGCTGATTGGCATTCTCAATTTCTTTGATATTTTCTTAAATCCATTTCCTGTTTTATAGAGTTCAACTACCTTTTCCCGCAGATCCTTTAACAATTATTTTGCTTTCCCCATGACTTCGAATCCAAAAAACATCAGTGCAGCACTGAATGAAAGACTCATTGACCTTTTATACACATCTACTAATTACAAGCAAACAGATCACAGGTGAAGATGGTTCCTTCAATATCCATTCAAACCTGTTTGTGTAAAGTTGTGTGGTGCATGTTATCGGGCCAAATCACCAGGGTATGTAAACTTTTGATCTGGGTCATTTGGGTAATTTCTATAGTCATTATGATTTAAAAAAAAAAAGTAAACATAGTTGTTTGAAAAAAAATGGCTTCAGCCAAACACTAACCATGAGTGAAAGCAACGTTTTTGTGTTATCATGCATATTCTCTGACAAATGGCCAAGAAATCATAAATTCTGTCAAGGTATGTAAACTTATGAGCACAACTGTATTCCTTACCTTATTCATTTTATTTTGTTGTTTTCATCCGCGACACCTTAACTGCCAGTCCGTGAAAATATTGTCTGACATTAAACTGGTCCGTGGCGCAAAAAAGGTTGGGGACCGCTGCTATATAGTGTAAAATTATATATTTTCAAATGTAATATTAATGCAATATTATCCATCTTGTTATATGACCATGACTAACCATGAGTGAAAAAAAAGTTTTTGTGTTGTCGTGCATATTCTCTGACAAATAGCCAAGAAATCATAAATACTGTCAGGGTATGTAAACTTTTGAGCACAACTGTATTCCTAACCTTATTACCTTTTTACGTAAAAATGCTTCAGGGTCATATTACTGGTGCGCGGGCCTCTTTTGCATGATTCCTCATGCCGGACAGTCTCATTAACTACTGTGCATCAGCATATCAGCATGGGAAAATAAGCGTATACCTATGCATGCTAATGTAGGCTGTGCCACCATGGAGTGCAAGAACAGGGCAAATGGGCAAATACTGCCTGGCAGGCAAACAATGACGTTACGTCAGCGTTAATTGCTTTGCACTTCAAAGCTTCGCAGTGCCTCCGGGCCAAAGAGCACAGAAACCTAATCTATTTGCTTTAATGTGCACTCGGGAGAGGGCGCAATATGATGATAATATGCAGATAGGAATATTCGTTCCATGGTATAAAAATGGATGGTAGAAATACTGTTTGTGATGCAGCGTGTTTGATTGTGTGTGTGCGATTAACTCCCATGAAATGATTCCTAGTATCACCTTGCTGATATGCAGGCAAAATCATCAGTACTGTGGAAGTATGCTTCTTGGTGGTCCCTCGAGTTTAAATTCCAGTTAAATCCTGTTATGGGTAACATCCCATCTAAGCACATCTTTCCTCTAGCAAACTAATATTAATGCATCTTACAGTTACTCACACCCAATCTGTTTCTGAGGCTTTTCCATCTCTACCTTATTTCCTCTCGCTGTTCAATCCTCCCCCTTCATCTTTTTTTGACATTTTAAATGTCCTCCTATATCTGCCGATGGCTCTCAGGAGCAGATGGCGTTTTTTGGAAACGGATCCACATTAGTTCAGAAGTAATTTCCAATTAATTTCCCCTATCATGTTCTCATTTGCAGCTAAATCTGTATTTGGTGCATTGCAGTGGGATTAAAGAAGCATTACCTAAGGGCTCTGGAGGGCTTTGAGTAGATAAGGTCACTGATGGGGTTGCAGATGAAGTCGTTGGGGGTGGTGCTGGTAAAGTCACTGATGGGGTCACTGCCTGCACTGGTTGATTGAGAGCCAGAGGTGACTTCTGCCCTGTAAAGATCCTGTTCTTAGCAGAAGTGGATGGAGCCCTGTTGACAGCACCTACACCAAGCTGGGGTCTCATGGTTCGAGCGGGGCGGAAAATGGCCCCCATCTCTGGCGTCACTATCTGGTTTTCTGTAGGATCGTCAAGTGTGGCTGGAGACCTCCCAATCTGAAATGAGCAAATAATTACACATTAAGGGTGTCATAAAACTGATCGTGTTACTATCAAAACTATGGACCACTCTGTAAAGTTATCAGAACATTGTCTTGTAATACTAACTAATGTGTGAGGTGCTCACCCCTGTAGGTGGGTACTTGTTGCTCAGAGAGCCATAGAAACTATGTGTCTTGCCCATGGCTTTTGGGGGCATCGTGTGGCTTGGAGGCTTTATCCCTGACGCCATCAACCCAGGAGATAAGAGGCGGGCTTTCTGAAGCTCCTGTCGATACTTGTCATAGAGCAAATTGGAGGCACTCAGCACTGGAGCTCCAGTCATCTCCCCAACTGTTGCTGGTTTGGGGCTTGGAGAAGTGCTGCAAGCTGAAAGTCTGGTAGGTAGTGAGGAGACTTCGTAGTGGCTTTCAATAGCCTGGGGCTTCACCTGTGGGCTTTTGCGTACATAGGTGATGATTTTGGGGCGGACGCTTTTGGGCTTTGGAGGGCACTTGGGTGGAGATGTTGTTTCGGGACAGCCCTGTACAGTGTTTTGGACATTCATGTTGATGTTGGTTTTGACTGGAGGTCTTAGGCCAGAGCAGTACCCTTGAGCACCATAGCCTAGTTGAGGAGCTCGAGCAGGCACTCGAGTCCTCACAGGCGACATCAGAGGGCGTCTTTGAGGCGATCCTGTGGTCTTGGGAGAAGGGGGAGTAGAGGGTCTGGTAGGACTGCTGTAGGTTCTGCGGTTGAAGTGGCTCTTCTTGTCCAGAGGGCCAACAGTTTGCTCGGCAGACCCTTGCCTCCTTAGAATGGAGCCAGACTTGGGGTAGGTCTGACTGGGTGGGATCCCTGAAGCTGAGCTGAGAGACTGTACATTGTTGTTGGTCTCCATTTGCTCCTTGGGATCAGTCTGATAGCTGTTGGCTTTTGGACCTGTGCTGTCTGAGCGGGGCAGCCACTGTTCTCGCATGGCTTCTGTATGTCCTGAGGTTAGCCTTTGCTCCATCTCAGGAGAGAGCGGACGTACAAGCTGCCTGCGAGATGGTGGCACTCTTTCGAGGTTTCTCTGGAATTTTGAGGACACGCCATTCTCTTGCTTGCTTTGTTCCTTGTCTGCACTTCGGCCCTGCTGGTTTGCTGGATTGTTGCCGTTCTCTGTACTCAATCTACGAGGTTCCTGAGGCAGTGTTGTGGAATTGTGGTTCTGGTCAATATCCCTGGACTGTTCCCTGCTTTGTGTTGAAAGCATGAGGGATTGCTGTGTGGCTTGCTGATGGATCCTGTACTTGTCTGAGGTAGGCTTGGTGGGCAAGGAAGAGGGAGTCTGCATGCGACCGGTGCTGTCAAGGGCGCTGGCCAAGCTTCCGCTGAGGCTACTGACTGCCGAGAGGGTGGAAACGAAGACGTTGCTCTCTGAGCCGCTACGTGTCTCCCTCAAGCTCCTCCTTCGCCCGGACCGAGAGACAGAGGTCCTGAGGTCCAGCGGCTGAGAAGTTTGATCTACGTCCATCTCTCTACTGTGGTTGGCATTTTGGTCTGTCCCTGGGGAAGTTCTGGCCGAGCTAGAGCATACAAGAGCAGACTGTCTCAGACAGAAGTCCTTCTTTACTTTTCCTTTGCCTGTATAATGATCTCCTGGTTGCCCGTCTTCCAGAAATGCTTCCAGCTCTTGACACTCTAATAATTCAAACTCCTCAAGCTCTGGGTCTTCGCTGTGGGCATGTGTGCCCCAAATGATAATCCTTTCCTGAGCACTGCTGTGGGACAGCAGGGGGGGTACTGGGCTGTCGCCCTCAATGTGGCTTTCCTCCATGGGGATTTGGTTGGCATTGGTATCTCCATCAGGAGGCAGTAGAGGCGGCTTGTTGTTGTTCTTTATTTCCTCGTGCAGGCTGTCTCGTGGGTCCCCTACTTCCTCTTGCACACTCATGTTGTACAAATCCAAAGTTCTCTCTCAACAGCTCTCCTGTGCTTCTAGATCCATTAAAGGGTTCTGTCTCCTCTGGGCCTGGAGCGCTTTCTGTTCAGCTGAGTTAAACCCGAAAATGTAATCTCACATCTTCTCCTTCCTGGGAGCGAGCCTGTTCTCAGCTGGACAATATGCTTGATGACAACATATTGGCGGAAAAGACTTGATGAATCAAGTGATGAATCGCTCCACCAGTCCTGGTCCTTACGTGTGCCTGAAAAGACAGAAAAAATTAGAAACAAAAAAACATTCCTATATTCCACACAGTGTATTCACAAATGCAGCGATAGCAGAAGGAGCTTACGGAGCTTTATCCTTTAGGGGTTACTTAATCTCAGTCAAGAAGATAAGAATCTATTTGCCAGCAATGGACAATTTCTTGAGCAGTTTTCTTGTTTACTCATGTAAACCTTCTTTAAATCAATCTGAATTTTGGAAGCATTATAGACAAAGTCCATCTTTAGCTAGAAAACAATCCAGTGCATTGTGGGTGTTTTGAGAAACACTGTAGATCGTAGGCAGCACTTCATCTAAAAACATACAGTTTAATACACACAGAAGTTTTTGTGGAGTATAATTTTAATCTAGAGCTTAATCTATGTCTAGAACAACTGAGTAATTGTTACTGAGCAGCAAGCCTGCGATGTTATCTTCCTGAGGAATAACAGTGGAAAACAAATGATGGCATTTAGTTTGCCCTTCAATAGGTTATTTTTTCCAGACTGCCTTGCTGGTTTCACAGGATTGGCTTTTTTAATGGATTTGGATTTTCAAACTTTAATCCAGTTTAGATGCTCCTTTTAAGCTGGTCATGGCTGTTTATTTCATTTCTTTCATTCAGGTCTTTGTAGGAGAAGTGTATTGGATGCAGGGAGGTCAGATAGGTCTACAGTTATGATATCACATTAGTGTATTTTGCAAGAAATGAAAGATGATTAAGAGATGATAGATTTTCATTAAGGCATTATAATGTTTTATATATGTCCAATTGATTCCAGTTTACTAAAGTCTGTGAAATGAAAGACAGGACAAAGAACTTTGAAATGAAATAGATTTGCAATCCACAGACGCTTTTGGCTTCCTCTCTTAATAACAGATGGCAGTATCTCCTGATTCAGTAATTAAATTTAGATATCTATGATGGTTATATATGGCAGAACGGGGAAGTCAATTATAATAAATGAAGATTGATGTAGTGTATAGTAGCATCTGAGGGCAAAAAAGCACAGAGAATTTGTAGATGGAACATTTGAGATCCCTGTGGGCTTAGTGTGGGACAGAAAGAAGAACAGTGAAAGAAAAGCAAATAACGAAAGGCTTTGTGATAGAGCTCACTGCTCACAGGAGGCAAACAGCACACAGCAGCGGGTGGGGTGATGGTGGAGGTGGGGAGGGGGGGTGTAGGAAGGTACAGAGAACAAAGAAAAAAGAAAACATTAATCAAAATAGATTTTGAAGCATGATAAAACTTACACCGCTGAATCGTAAAATGTGCTAGAGCACGTAGAACATAACATGTATTTTATATAAAAAGGGCTAAATCACAAAGCAAGGACAGTAACATTTTCCCTGCAGGGGGCTTGTACCATGTGCTGGTCACACTGGCTGTGTGGGTGGGCTGAAGATTAGGTGGGTTATAACCGAACACAGCCTGGAACAGATTTGTAAGCTGTGGAGAGAAAACGAATCATGTCCTGAGAGAAATGCCTAACGATTTCCACTTCTACACAGCTTCTCTGTTTGTGTCAGTGGGCTGATTAATTAAGAAGCAACAGTAACATGGCAGAAAGCTAAATCCCCACACCTACAGCTACTGACTTATCCATCTAATGACCAAAAGACCAGCTACTGGATAAGCATCGGGAGCCGATACAGGGAGACTGACAGAAAAATCCATTATAAAGACATTTATAACCTTTTCCAGACTGATGGATCTTTCTCATGTTCCTAACTTTGTCCTTGTGCTTTGGATCTCAGCATGATGTCTAGTTTTGAGTACCTGAGTAGGCAGGTCTTCAGAATCAGAATCCGAAAAACGTCATTGTCCCTGAGGGGAAATTGCTTATGTAACAACTGCAACATAGAGACAATGACATAAAATAACATGCATCCTATACTAAAGAAAATGCTAAAGTAATAAATATAAAAGGTAATAAAAATACAAGTTAAGAGAAAAACACAGTACTACAGTACGAGGTAAAAAATAAAAAGGTCCTATAAATACAGAGGTAAACAAAACTACAGGGTAAAAATCTGTGATTTTTTATGAAAAGCAGTAGAAATAGTATGATACATTATGGTACTATTAAATTTAAATAAATTATGGTAACAGCAGTGATTGCAGTTACCCTGAATATGTTCAAATATTGTAATGCTCTGTGTTATGAAAGAGTTATTGTCTGGATTATTTTTAAGTAATTTCTTGATTGAACACAGGTGTGGCAGTAACTAGGCCTGGGTGTGGCTAGAGATATTGACCATGTAGGTTTGGATATTTTTTCTCTCTTAATAATAAAATCCTTAAACCCTAAAAAAAATGCGTTTTGTTTTTCCTTATGTTGTCTTTGACTAATATTTAAATTGGTTGATGAACTGAAACTATTCAAGTGCGACAAACATGGTAGAAAAAACAAAATCAGGAAGCGGGCAAACACTTTTTCACACCACTTTATATACATTAGCATGAAACTGACAGACTAACTCTTGATTCCCATCATATTGTGGAGGTAAAATTCTTTCTAGTGTCTAGTCACAACTGATTTTAATCAGTTTACAGAAATAAAGATTTTCAGAAATCTAAAATATTGATTTATTTTAAAAATATTTGTTTTATTTATTTATTTTCTTAATCTGTTGTTATATTCCTGAATAGGAGATGCCACACAGTCTAGCCACTATATTAGGACACTTTTTTAGGTCTTAAGCATTGATGAATGGGGTAAAGGAGGCTACATTTGACACCTACTCTAGAAGTCAAACACCAGTAATGTTAATGTTATAATATATGCAGATGATAATGGGTAAGACCTTTAAACAAGTCTTTCAGTTGACCTTCAGCATATGTCAGGTTGGAGTGTGAGAACTCAAGATGCTCCAAGATTACACCTCAGAGTGCAGGATGACAGGGCCAAGATTGGTTCACAGTTAGTGTCTCTCTCTTCCTCAAACATCACTCATCATTCACTACCTAATGGAATTTGTGCTCAGAACGCTTGTCTGCAAAGCTTGTCATTTATAACAGACTGACAACTTGTATCTTGCCGAGTCATGTCGCTCACTGCTGCTGGAGTATTCTTCTCCTACCAAAGAGGAAAAGGTCAGAACCCAGATCACTGATCAGACAAATCTCATGTGGACCTGCTCATTGATACAACAGTGTGATACAGCAATGCATGGTAGGGATGATGAAGAGCAGTATCTAGCTGTAGTGTTAAAGTGTACAGGCTTTAATTATAGGATTTCTTTTCTTTTCTGCAAACTGAAAGACTGTGGGTGTTTTTTTTTACTGAAACATATCCTTAAATAATCAAATGCATGTACATATTAATTTGTAAATCTGTGTAATTTGTTCTTTCAAAGGTGAGGTTTGTCTTCCAGTGAACAGGATTTCTGGTAATAAGTAAATAACATGATGTGAGAGCAGTTTTCAATGAGTATAGATGAAAACCTTTGAGTAAAAGTACTGTTTTACATTCTGTCTCACTCAGGAGTGTAATATTACATTGTGTTCCTTAGTAAATACAGGGAAATATCCTTTGACACATGTTGATATTGTATAAATGTAGCAGACGGCTATTACAATGAAAAATACTGGTATATTCCTTTAATGAAATAATGATATTTGTATTATGCAATGCCAACAAAACAATGCTATGGTGAATATACTGTGGCAGAGCTGGGGATTGGTCAGCCCAGGTGCTATTTTGCATGTGATTTGCATACAGACAGTGACTGTGGTGTTGTGGGAAGTTTTTTGTGTGTTGTTTTGTTGGGAATGTGTTTACTAGGGTTTAGTTGGACTCATTTGGGCAGTCTGGGGTTATTACGTGCCAGTTTTAGGGTTGGATGGCTGAGCTACCGTCGCCATGTTTGGTGCTCTCATCAATAACTCTGTAGCTCAGTCATCCAGCAGCCATGCGTGGTTGGATATTGTGTGTGTTGTGAGAATTTGCTCTGAACACTTGGAGTGTACCTCTACTGCAGAGGGCACACTGGGTTCCTGGAGCTCTTTTAAGAGCTGGTAATAAACCGGAAACTGCTGTGTCCTGTATTCATGCTCTAAACTCTTGTATCAAGTCTCCATTCTTCCCTTGATGGCTTTTCTACCTCCGGAAAAACATCACAATATTATATACCTTGATTACTGATTTTTTTAACTACAGCAAATAAATATACACTTTTCCATGGTAGCAATATTCCACTTATAGTCAGTGGCAAACTGCAACATCATGTAGACTACCTGAGAATGTGACCACAGTACATAAACTATTTGTTTTAATACTGTGCATGTATAATAAAGTGGATGTGGCAGCACATGCCATATGTATCATTTGTCTTATGCTAGTGCTCAAATGGAACTTTTTGAGGCTTGAAAACAAGCAGATTGACATTTGCATTTCTGGTTGCCTACTGAGTTAGTACATAGCAAACAAATGCCAGGAGAGAAATGAAAGGGGGAAATATCTAGACAGAGACTATGCTTTGCTGTCTGGTAGACAGACACACCCATTCACTGTGTAGAATACTAAAGAAATGAATAATGTCAGAAATGTCTGGGGGCATTGTCCTCATATTCAATGTATTTATGATTAAAACATGTACATGTGATTAAAATCTTATGCAAAAGATTGAGCACTCCTTGATAAATAAAAGATTTTTGGTCATTTTGTAATTAAAAAGTAAATAACAGTCTCTCTAGGACATGGAGAAAATACACAATATTTTCAGCAAACATTGATGCATAGTTACATTTTATGTCATAAACTGAGCAAAAATTTAATTATTACATTATTAAGGCACTGTGTAAAATTAATCAGTACTTAGTATCACGTCCTCTGGCAGATTCCACAGCTTGAAAATGCTTTTTATAGCAGCTTAAAGTCTTTCAGTTCTTGTATTCGTGATTTTCTCCCATTCTTCCTTGCAAAAGGCTTCTAGTTTTGTAATATTCTTTGGTCGTCTTGCATGCACAGCTCTTTTAAGATCTACCCACAAATTTTCAATGATGTTTAAATCAGGGAACAGTGGTGGTCATTCAAAACCTTCAGCTTACGTCCCTTGAGGTCGTCCAAGGTGGATTCAAGGTCTGTTTAGGATCATTGTCCTGTTGTAGAAGTGTGATTGTGTGATGTTGGCTTCCTGGATTTGCTGGTATTTAGTGGAATCCATTCTTCCCTCCACCCGTGCAATGTTTCCTGTACCACTGGCACAAATTCAAAGCATGATAGATCCACCCCCAAGTGCAATGGTTGGCAAGGTGTTCTTTTTATGAAATGCTGCTCCTTTTTTTCAAACATGCCTTTGCTGATTGTGGCCAAAGAGTTCTAGTTTAACTTCATCAGTCCACAGCACTTGTTTCCAAAAAGCATTAAGCTTCTGTAGATTTTCTGTTGCATACTTCTGACATTGGATTTTATGATGGGGACATAGGTAAGGTTTTCTTTCTGCTGTTCTCTCACAGCATTTACTTGGTTCCTGATCTCCTCTCGACCTCCACAGTTTCCCTGAACTGCCATCTCTTCATTACATTTCTCACTGTGGAATCTGCAAGCTGACAATGCTTTGCTATCTTCTTGTAGCCTTCTCCTGCTTGGTGGCAACAATAACTTTCATTCTCAGAATCTTACACAGCTGCTTAGAGGAGCCAATGGTTGTTGAGTGTCCACAAGGTGTGCACAAGGTTTGAAGATTCAGAGTATTTGTAAAGCTTTTAAAATTAGTACCAGCTGACATTTACTAATGAAAGCTGTTGTCATGTATCAGATCTAATAAGATGACTGAGGCCTAAAACCTTGTAAAAAGAATTTGAAACTTTGGAACTCTTAGTGTGCCTAGACGTTTGCACAGTGCCATAATAATGTTTTCTCTTTTTTTGTTCAATTTATGGCATAAAAAGTAACTATGCATCAATATTTGCTGAAAATATTGTGTATTTTTTCCATGTGCTAGAGAGACTGTTTACATCGTTTTAATTACAAAAAAATTACCAAAATCTGTTATTTATCAAGGGGTGCCCAAACTTTTGCATAAAACCATAGGACTTTTAAACTATGCTGCCCCCTAGAAGGCACTACAGGTCAATCAGGTCTCACTCCACCAGACTGACAAACAGTTTCTTCCCCTGGGCCATCAAGACTTCAAATAACCCATAACACAACACATCATTAATAAACTAAGGACTGAATCATGCAAAAAAAACATGTATATATCACCAGCACATTCTGTCTTATTTCTTCATGTTCATCCTTTCTAAATTTTTCTTCTTTTTAAAAAAAATATTTTAATTTCTTAAAGTGTTTTTTATTGTTTTTCTTTCTTCTGTTGATGCACCGCTGCTTGGGTGGAGCACCCACAATTTCTCCTGTACAATGACAATAAAAGCCTATTCTATTCTATTCTATTCTATTCTATTCTTTTCAATGTTCCCATGACCAACGAATGCCACTATAGCACTAACAAAACCCACACATACCATATTATTGTCTGTGGTATTTTTATAAACCAAAAAGAGCCTGACTAGTTTCTGCCAGCTAGAATTCTAATTAAAGTTATTTTGTATGCTTTTAGTCTGTGAGGGTAAAATGTATCCCTTCAAACATTCATTCCTGTCCTGTTTCCAAACAACAAGCAGCTAACTGTAGTGTACTGTGACTGTAGATCACCATTGGCTGTTCTACTGACGACCAGACCGTACAATTATTCCATACAAATTCTAGGAATCTGTGACTCACAGAAATGAGTGCCAAAGGGGTAGCCGCTGGTTTGTCAGGAACGCTAAAGGCCCATCTATATACCCTGCAGGTGGGTGAGTGGAGTGTTTGCTAGACAAGCCTGTTTCATATGATAAGCGGTACATCTCTTTTGCTATTCATAGCCCTGCCACTTTATTTACTAGGACCTGCGTGAGTGTAATTTATCCTGCTAATTGCCTAATGGAACATGTGTGATTTTTGCTGGGATTTGATTTGTGTGTGTGTGTGTGTGTGTGTGTGTGTGTGTGTGTGTGTGTGTGTGTTCTAGTACACCTCCCTATATGGGGACACACATCTATATACACACCCAC
>JBBIGC010000036.1:5597683-5614865 GCA_037576955.1 Lepidarchus adonis
TGATTTAAGATTTTTTAGATATTTGGATTGAAAACAGGACAAAACTGCTAAGTTAGAAAATCATTTTTTGCAGTGCACCTTCTGTTTGAGGATGCCCCACAGATGCTTAATAGGGTTTAGGTCAGAGACTTGCTTGGTCAGTCCAGTTCCTTTACCCTCAATGTCTTTAGCATAGTAGTGGTCATCTTGGAGGTGTTTTTGGGGTCATCATCATGTTGGAATACTGCCCTGCGGCCCAGTTTCCAAAGGGAGGGGATCATGTACTGTTTCAGTATGTCACGGTTCATGTTGGCATTCATGGTTCCCTCAATGAACTGAAGTTCCCCAGTGGCGACAGCACTCACAGTCCCAAACCATGACACTCCCACCATCACGCTTGACTGTAGGCAAGACACACATGCCTGTGTACATCTCAGCTGGTTGCCGGGACATACGCTTGACACCATCTGAACCAAATCAGTTTATCTTGGTCTCATCAGACCACAAGACATGGTTCCAGTAATCCATGTCCTTTGTGTTCTGGTCTTCAGCAAACCGTTTGCAAGCTTCTTGTGCATCATCTTTAGAAGAGGCTTCCTTCTGGGACGACAGCCATGCAGACCAATTTGATGCACATGGTCTGACCACTGACAGGCTGCCATGGAGGTGCCATGTTAAACTTCCAGTGACCAGTTTGAGAGAGTGTGAGAATGATAGCACAAAGTTTAACACACCCGCTCCCCATTTACACCTGAGACCTTGTTACACTAACGAGTCACATGATACTGGGGAGCAAAAATGTGGGCACAATTTGAACATTTTCAATCAGGACTATACTCACTGTTGTTGCCAGCAGTTTAGACATTAATGGCTGTGTGTGGAGTTATTTTGAGGGGACAGCAAATTTACCCAGTTATACAAGCTGTACACTGACTACTTTACATTGGATCAAGTGTTCTATATAATGTGAGGGGTGTACTCACTTATTTAGCATAATACATTTAGAACCTTGTTTAAAACTTAAAATGCGGTAAAATGAAACAGATTTAACTCATTTAAAGCATAACCTAAACATTCTTCCTTTTCAGAGAATAAGTGCAAATATTGGTAAAATGATCATTTTTTTCTCAGCAGATATTGGCTGATATCAATAGGATTCCAATATTATTGTGCCTCCCTTTTTAGCTACATGACAGGAAATCAAGGTATAAACACAAATTAGGAATGCTCCAGTTTGGGATTTGTTTCCAATATCATTTTAATATCAATATAATTGTGCAGCTGTATTTCCTTTGTCTGCTGTCCCAAAAACCATAACATCTGGTATCTATAAGTAATACATTTATCCATAGTACAAAATCTGAATATTTGCTATACACTGTAAGGGTTTGAATCATGGACACACTAGGCAGGTTTGTTTACGCATGTAATTATTAAGCACCAACTGAGTCATGTCTCACTGAGAACCAGGGATTTAACTGATTTAAACAGATTTAATTACCTGGCATTCCTCTTATCCACATCAGAGGCAGTCAGGCTGGAGCGGGAGAGTGAGCTGGCCAAGTGCTTTATATACCGACACAAGTTCTCCATCTGTGGCAGAGTCTGCTGTCCCTTCAGACTGTTGAACCAATGCAAAGGCAAACATTCCACCACCTGGGGGCAGCAGTGATCACAGAACATCTAACACAGGTCTGAAAACTTTGGTCATAAAAATTATACACAATAAAAAGCACAAAAGGAATAGTAGGTTTGAGTGATGTGGCACTGTTATGTATATTCATACCCGTTGGCATTTCTCCACACTGTCCTCTCCTGTGTCTGCCATCTGTAGTGCTGAGAGAATGTAGCGGTTTAGTGTGCTGTCAATCGCAAGTTCCTTTAGAGTATTCTGGGACAGTACGCCATCCCACTGCAGGATGTTCCCCAGTAGCTACAGACAGAGATGAAGAGAAAGACAGACATTCCCATAACTACAGGAAAAAAAATTAAAATAATAATTTCTAAACTGCAATGGAAAACTTATGGCATTTATCTAGCACTTCTTTTTATGACATGGCTGATCAAAAATTGTACTCCATTCTAATAAACTGCATCATAAGAGTTTGGATTACGACATATATCTTAAGAAAGAATGTAAAGAGAAAGTGATACAGGTAAATAATAATAATAATAATAATAATAATAATAATAATAATATCTCGTCCTGAGAGGCATGGATTAGCCTTACCTTCACAGAAGACCAGAATTGTCTCTGGGAAAATAAATATGGACCTGAATTTTTGTTTTCCATAACACTAAAGGAAAAGAGATAAAAATAATTAGCCATGAAAATCAACTAAATGTTTCAGTCTAGTAGACTGAAATTATTTGCGCAGAGGAGGTATCAGTAGCATACTCGTACATACTTTTTTGGGAACAACGGCATGAAGACATCATCATCTAGAGATCGTCGAATGCGCATGACGATGGTTCTCAGTAGCTCCTGTAAATGCACAATTCAGCTTAAAATCGGGCATTTCAAACATTAATATAGACTTTATTCACAGACATTAAATAACCTTATACAAACCTAAAACTGCAATATTGTCCTAGCATTGTACCATAAAATCCTGACCGGTTACAAACTTTATACAAATTCTAATAACTATCAGGTTAAACTGCTTAATTCAAATTATAAATATTCTGTAACAGCTAATGTTACCTTTCCTCATAATCAAATGTTACAAAAATGACATGTTACTTTATGCACTTTGTGCAACCTCAAAACCTCCAATTGGAAATAAAAAATGTGAAAGATTTAATTGAGAAGACAGTAATTTTTTTTAAAATGTTTTTCAAACATGAGGGGTTTAATTAAAACAATTATTTTGATTTATAGACCTCTAGATCTGTAGATTTGTTCTGGCTGAAACAGAGCTGGCTCAATGCTCTAACCTGTGTGTTGCGGTTTTCTCCATGCAGTACAGTGGGGTAGCTTTTAATCAACCGCTGCATAAAGGCCACCAACTTGCAGGTCTCAGTATGGGATAAGGGATCCCACACTTGCTCTGCTAGCACTAAGGAAACAAACACAATTAAATGAGAAATGGGCAGAAATTCTAATTTCTAATTCATTTGCTTTTAAAAGTAAAGTCATATTTATTCTCAGTCAAATTCACCTGCAAGTTTAGGAAGGATAACCCGTTCAGTGATGGCAGGCAGCAGGCCGGTATCAATGTCCTCCTGGCATGTGTTGGTCTGTTCCTCATATCCATAGAACAGCAGAGACTCAAACCATAACATGTATTCAAAGTTTGGACAATCCTCCTACAGACAACAGACATTGCAATTGACTCTTTTAATCCAAATGAATCTAGACAATCACAAATGCAAGTGACTCATGTGCGTCATTTTAAAAGTTCACTTTAATCAGATTATAGCCCACAAACAATGCTTGTGACTTCAGCTTCCAGTTTTATTATGGGAAATTAAGAAAAGAAGTCTGGATACTACTTTTTGTACATGGTTTAGAAATCAAAGTAGCTGTTGGCTGAGAACACAAAAAATATCTTCACTTCTTGTTTGCCAGGTTGTCATAGCAAGAATAAATCTAGTTAGGGCCACATGAAGCAGAGTCAGAAGTCTGAGTCCCTATACTGTCACAGGTTTTGAGGTGAAAAGGGCTCATGTCTGCCTGCAGAATATTATATTCTAGCTGACATCTGTCAGTCAAACAGCTAACCATACCTCAAGAGGGGACCACGGGATGAGCTGCAGCCGAATCAAGGGGTTGAAGAGTTTAGGTAGACACAAGCCGATGTAAGCGTCTCTGTAGCATGTAAAGTAGAGCTTCCTCCACACCTCAAATCGAGTCTTGATGCAATCTAAGGCGTGGAAATCATCTATAACATCCGCAAACACCTTCTTGGATTCCTTTAAAATGTGATCTAATGGAAAGGGGAAAAAGTTCAGACAAAATGTTCAAATTAATGCAGTAACTATAATTACATGTCACAGAACATTAAGACTTTTCAGAGAACATACAGTGAGTATAGGGGGTGGGGTGGAGAAAAAAATAACTCCTTTTGAAATAGTCCTTTTTCTTTTTGCTTTATAGCCTTAAATGAAAACACGCAAACCAATATTTTCCAGCTTTACTTACTCGACGCAACCATAACATCCAAGTAAAAAAAGATCACAGGTACACTTCAAAAGGAAAAAAAACTAGTAGATCTGAGATTAATATAGATTCACCCCTCTCCTATACAATATTTGTAAACTCAATCAAGTGTAATTAACCATAATTTCCATTGCAGACCATGGTTACTGGCTTCCACCTGTGATCAACTGTAATCGGTGTGATTAATGAAACATAAAAGCAGCTGTTTCTAGAGCAGTGGTTCTTAACCTGGGTTCGATCGAACCCTAGGGGTTCGGCAGAGCAAATTCGTGTAAATTCGTAAAGACACGCCCCGCTTGGCCCTCACTGGATGCAGATGATCATGCTGCATTGTTTGGCCAATCAGTGCTGCTGGGAATTTAGCGCCAAGTAGTCAACGTGTGACTGTCGTGTTAGTACTTTGTGTGATTTTTTTTGTTAATATTTTAATCCATACTAACTATGTCGGGCAAAAGAAGAAAGTGGTCAGACAAATATGTACAAAATGGATTCAAATGTATCACGGAACGTGATGGGAGTGAGCTCCTATCTGCAGGATTTGCAACTCTAGTCTCACACCAGCAGAATTGTGTTGGTTTTGTTCTTTGAACAAGGTGATGTTCATGCACGGTTCATTTTGTGCACCAGTAAAAAACATATCTAGGTCTTGAATTTGAAAAAAATAAAATTTTGTTTCACTAAAGAGGGGCTCGGTGAATGCGCATATGAAACTGGTGGGGTTCGGTATCTCCAACAAAGTTAAGAACCACTGTTCTAGAGCATTCCTTTGTTTGGTAGTGCAACTGACAGCAAATAACTGACTATAGATTGAAAGCCCCTTTCAAAGAATCTCAGGGATAGAGTTGTGGACAAACATAAGGCAGGGGATGGATACAAAAAAATGTCAAAGGCTTCATCAATCCTGAGGAGCACAGTAAAGTCCATAATAAAGAAGTGGCAAGTGGTTGGTACTATCAGCCATCCCTCAAAACTGGATGGAAGAACAAGGAGGAAACTGGTAAGAGAAAGTACCAAGAAGCCAATGGCCACTCTGAAAGAGTTAAATTATTTTATGGCATTGCGTGCATGTGAAAACAATTTCACAAGCGTTCCACAATTGTGACTTTTTCAAGAGGATCACAAAGAAAACAACGTACCAAAGATACAGTGAAGCATGGAGGTGGCAGCATCCTATTGTGAGGGTGTTTTTCTGCCACAGGGTCTGGGGCTCTCGTTAGGGTTGAAGGAAATATGGATGGGGCAAAATTCGGTCAAATTCTTGAGGAAAACTTGCTACTCTCTGCCAGAAAAGTTGATGATGGGCAAAATGTTGACCTTCAACACAACAACAACCCAAAGCAATCTCCTCGTTTAGCCCAGTCAGAGCCTAAATCAGCCCTTAATCCCATTAAAAAACCGTAAAACCGTTCTGTAAAAATGAATGGGCAAATATTGCTCAATCTAGATGTGCAAAGTTGATCGAGACGTATCCCAAAAGACTCAAGTCGGTCAGTAAAGCAAAAAATGGTAAAAAAAATATTCACATTGGAGCGTGATCGTTCATAAATCTCAAGTCGGTCTTGTTTTTATATTTTTAAATATTTCTGAACTGTAGCCGTGATATCTTTTGGTTGGATGTTATATGTTGCACTCAGTAAGTAAAGCTGGGAAGAAATAGTGTGTGTGCATTTTCATTTAAGGCTGTAAAGCAAAAAAAATAAATAAATAAATTCAAAGGGGGATATTCCTTTATTTAGCCACTGTAGGCATTTTTCATGTTTAGGTCTACAATATGCATAAAAGAATGCTGCAGGTATTTTAAGTATTGAGAGTACAGCTGTGCTACTGAATCCAATATATTTAATTAATATATTAATCAAGATTCAACTACAAAATAGTATTTAAAGCATTTAGTCACTTTTAAGTGAGATATCCATGCAAGACACATTTGTATCTAGCTGGTTTGTTTGGGTCGTAGCCTTAAGCCACATTCACAAATAAAATGCGACAGACTTTCTGATGTCAAGCAGAAAGATGAGCAGAAGTTTGACTTTCAAAACTACCTCTCTCTAGGTTGAAACTGGTTATGTCTGTGGAGGTCTCCTCATCATCACTGGAAAGGCCCTCTTTATGTTCAGCTCTCTTCCCGGTCTGTTCTCGAGCCTGCCTGCGACGTGCTCTGTAATGACCCCAAACACACACACACACACACCTCAAATCCAACACTTTCAGCTAAACTGTATTGTATTGAAAATTAATAACAATTGTATGTCCAAGCTGCGGCTTAAAACATGTAATGCTGAATCCCATACCTCCTTGCCTCACGCTCTGCTACCCTTCTCTGCTTGCCCAGTTCTTGATAAGCTGCACGGTCTCGGCCGAAAGGGTCTAGATTAGGTGCCATAACAGCCTTATCTGCAACAGAAATGAGCCAGATCAACCTCTCAAACTAAAGAAAAACTGTAGTCCTAAAACTGTCCCTACTGTGTTTACACTAGATGCACAAAAATATAAGTGTAATGATTCCACTAATACCAAAATGATGTCCCCTGTTTACAATTCATGTTACTTTGCAATAATAAATGTTCAACAATCAATGTAGCTTTAAAGTGTCAGTTCAGATCACATCAATATGTAATCCATACAATTCAATCATATTCTCCCACTGCCTGACTCATACTTACTGACGTCGGACAATGCTTCAGAAGTACCAGTATCATACTGGCTCAGTGAGTTCTCAAAAGAGAACCAAGTACATTTGCATATCAGAACATGTAGCTCACGATTTTCCCGACAGACACGCAAACACACATCCACACACACAGAGCTAAAAGGCACACTCGTAACGTTGCCATTTACTGAGTAGTAAGGGATGAATGCATCAAGTACGTCCACAGTACTATAGGATGAACATGTTTAACTGTGCCCGCTAAATGCATAGCGAGCCTAAACAAACGGGGCCATAACAAACAGTGTGGGCACCATTTCACAGAAGAAAAAAAAATAATGAGGCCATTCAAATAAATTATAAAAACCTTCAAGATGGACTGACTTGAAAGGCTTGAAAACTCCGACGATTCATCTTTAATATCATCCTGTCTTCTCTGGACGCGCCGCACCGCCCGTTGCCTTAGTAACTGGTGCATGGCAGCCTCCAGCTCCAGAACAGCAGGCACCTGAAAGATATGATGGGTTCTGTGATGGCTGCTCCCAGATGAGTGGTGGGAGAGCGAGAGAGCGAGCGTGCACAAGTGGCTTTGGACCTCTGTGCATTTTGTGGAGGAGCAAGCGAGCAAGTCACAGCCAACTCATCCATTGGTTAAAACAGCCCAGCCAAATGGGCTTTTGGTTTTGTTTACACTTGGCATTATCATATGATCCCCAGAACGTAAATAATGATGATCAGACAAAGCAGTGATGACATTACATTTACAAGCTACTGTGTCCAGATAGTAATTGTACATCATTTTTATGCTGAAGAATTAAATAACAGATTAAACACTGGTACAAAAGAAGCCTGTAAGCCAATGTACTGCTTTAAAGCATTAAAAGCATTTTGCAAGTTTTGTGTAAAACAGACTAGATCTCTGAAGTTACAGGGAAAGAAAAGTAGTGGTCACAACAGAAGCATAAAAATAAAAACAAACTATCTAACCAAAGTCGTATATGATTGGTACTGGAAATTCAACATTTAATCTATCAAATACATTATCTTAGTACTCAAATAGACAACAATGCCATTATTTAAGAACAAAATTTAAAACGTAATCTTGTCAGCATTAAGAAGTCAATTAATGACTGATTACGTTTCAGGTTTAATCAAAGTGCTGGTTTATCTTGGATACATTGGGAACTTGATCCTCAGCAATACCACAGGCCTCAACTGGTGGGTAGGATGCCCTCCTTCTTCCCAGTCACTCAGTGCAATGCTAACCAACATAGGCATCTGTTAGTTGATGCAAAAGAATTGGCAATAACTGCCCCCCAAACATGATGAGACGATTGTCCAGGAGAAAGCATTTGCTAGCCTTCATTCTCCCAGGTTGATAGAATCATGTGATGGGGAAAAAAAATCTTCCAAAAGCTGTTATGTAAGCAAGCTGCTTGCACTTGAGAGTACTCTCAGATTCCATTATAATGAGTAGAATACAAAAACTATAATCAAACAGGTGCCTATCACAATGCCAAGTGTAAACAGGGTTGGAAAAAAAAATATCAAATAAATAAATAAATAAAAAATTACAAATTAGATAAACACACAACAGACAGAATGGTGCAGAAAGTCTAGATCATGTGTACGGATCACCATGTCCTAGCTAAGGCAGCACCAAACACCTTAATGTCTTATGTCCTTTTAAATGGCTGGATGCTTAAGACATGCTGTTAAAAATGTGCTTATGTGAACACTGCTGAAACAAGGGCAATACTTGCTGCCCTGTTCACAGTCCTGTACTGCTTCAGTAAAAGTAACTGCAGGTTACGAACATCACACAGCACTAATAGTGCGGAACCTAAGCAATTCAAAGGTGAGCCAGGTGAAAAGCTTGACTGTCCTTGGAAGAGTTCACTGGTCTCTTTATAATTAAGTGAACTTAAATAGGACAACCGTAATCACTGAAACAATTTACTTCTTAATGATGAACCTCATTTGCCAAATAAAAAAGAAAACAAAAAAGAAAATTCTGGTCAATCTAACGGGTTCCAAAAAATAAAGGGGAGAATAAAAAAAAAAACAACAACAAACAAAAACAGCTATGCACATTTTTCTTACCTTTTCACTGAAACACTCAAGCAAGTCTCGGACATACCCTCGCATTTCTTGCAAGAATTTGTACTGTTCAGCAGCATGCTGCGAGGAGTCCTCCAGCTGCAGGATGCTGCTGTTGGAGGTCTGCAGCTCCTCCTGGATCTGCTCGTAGCGCCAGGCACTGGCATCGCGGCCCTGGCGCATGGAGCTCAGCCTGGCACACAGAAAACACAAGTTAGCGCTCGTTAAAGCGTGTATCTGCTCCTTCTACTATCTCACATTCAGGCTCTGCGTGTGTAGGGCTGGGAATATTTTATCTAAATAAAGTAGTCTTTCCTTCTCAACTCTCATAAGACTGACTGAAGTCAAGAGGTTATATCAGAGATCCAAAATGACTGGAAACACTTGCAGACATTTTGATGAAACCCCCATTTTCATTGAAAATGCAGGCGGGGAAGAAAACCCCACAAACTCACGAATGAAATGTGTGCAGTTCCAAAGTCGGCCTCCATCTCATCACAAAAATCCAGAGTGCTCAGATTAAATGCGTAAATTGCACTGGCAAGTCACACACTGGGCTTATGATGCATCTTGGACAGACTGATAAGATTCTGACTGTTTCACTCCATGTGGGAACCCCAGTGCATTGGAATAAAAAGGGGGAAGGAAGAGATGCTCGGAGCCTACCTGTCCATGAGCCGTTTCTTTACCAGAGCTGTGGTGATTGGGGTGAGGCTGCTGCTGGGGATGGGGTACGGCACTGAGCTCTCATTTTTCACAGGTTTGCTGTTGTCTACCCCAACTGTGGCATATGGATAAGGAACGCTATAGGAAACTCCATATGTCTGGCCCTCGTATCCACCTTGATAGTATATGTTTGCATCTTCAGGCTGGCTGGATTGAACCTATAGAAAAGGGAAAGTTGTGTTAATGATCATGCTACATTTATCTTCTACTATTGAAAAATGACAGAACTACAACAATGATCGTTTGGAAGAAAGAAAGACAACAAAGCCATAAAGAATTTCTTGAATTAGAAAAAGTAATAAAGTTTTTTTTTTCCTTCAGTGTCCTTTTACAGATGCATTCAAGCCATTTGAGTGGCAGACAGAAATGTTTAGATTTTTTATAAAATGCAAGAATGTGTGTGAAACTCTGAAACTTTTATTTAACTTATAAATGATATTAAATAAAAGATTGCTAATGTTTTCTCTGATCAACTTCAATGTATTTTGTGAAATGTAACAATTTCATAATTTAATACCTGTAACACACTCAAAATTTTTTTTTATAGATTTAAGCCTTTTAAAAATGTTTGACAGTAAGTAGTTAAACTGTTAACAGAACAAACTAGATTGGATAGAAATGGAGAATCAACCAAAGGCTCAGTCTCTGCAAGCCAAGACAGGTTGTGATGCACCATTGCGTCAAACCTCCTGATAAAATTGTCAGTTAAGAAAAAAAATTCTTAACAACATTAAAGAATTTGAGGATCGACTACAGTAATATTATAAAAAGATTCAGGGGAATCCAGAGAAATCTCAGTCCTTAAAGGACCAGGTCTGAAACCTCTGACCCCCCAAGAAAGCACTGCATGAAAAGGGTCATGTTACTGTGCTTCTCAAATACTGGGGTAATGCTTTTTTTTGGCCATACTAAAATAAAGTGCAATTGCACATCCACTACACCAGGTAGCAGTGTTTTTTCCCCCCGAGCAAGAGCACACACACAGCACAAAACAGGAGATATGACGTACAGTAAACAAAAAAAATCAGTCAGAAAATGTTTATAGTTTGAATAAGGGCGTAAAACAAAATCGTTACGAAGCACTTGCTTAAGAGGACACTCAGAAAACTGCTCTCACTTAACACAGTCTTTCTCTGCAGCAAGAAATCCAAACAGAAACTCTAATAAGCAAACCCACACTTCAAAACTATACAGAAACACTGCAGAGTTCTCTGGACCTGAGTTCATCTCAAATGGACCAAAAAGCTGGTGGTGTGGTCAGATGAGTCCATTTATTTTGTTTAGGGAACCTGTGACAAAACCGTTGTCAAATGTGAAACTGATCATCTAGACTGGTATTAGCAAAAGGTGGAACATCTGTCAATGTAGTGAGAGGCATAGGGGCCCACAGTATAGGTGTGAACGTCTCATCGATGCAGTGGAACATTTTTGGATTTTAGAGAGACATATTCTGCCATTAAGGCAGTGTCTTTCCACAGGAATGCAAGGCCTCATTTCGCATTTGCCACAACAGCAGGTCTATGTAAACCCAGTGTGCACTGAACTGATCTGCTGCCAGTACAGATCTGCCTCCTATTGAAAATAGCATAAGCATCATCCATCCATTTTCTTATCCAGTCGGGTCATGGGGGCAGCAGCCCAGACCTCCCTCTCACAATGATGCATGAACATCATGAGGAGGAGAATTAGATGGCCACAATAAAAAGTTAAACAGCTTAAATCTTGTATCAAGAAAGAATGGGCACTTACAAAACTGCAACAGATAGTCCCCCCAGTTCTCAAATGATTAAAGAGTGAAAGGCGATGTAACACAGTAGTAATAACACATCTGTCCCAAAATTTTTGAGTGTGATGCAGGTGTCATATACCACATATACAGGCATTATATATATTTCATATATTTTCTTTTAACTTATCAAAATTCAATTAAATGTTCAAGAGGGTTAACATCAAACATTTTTGCTTAATTGCATTTTATAAAAATCACATTTTCTGGATATGGGGTTTGTAAATCGTGTTATATATGAGCTAGAGAGGTTTAACATCTTTGATGAAACAGAGTTTGTTCATATTGTGCTATGTACTCTACTCTGCTTTGATAAATGAATGGACATGTTATTTCAAAAACCAGTTTATATTTTTTTGCAAAATGTGTTACAATTCCATGCTGTTCTTAATGGTCTTTGAAACTATTTCCCATAAGTGACATAACTTAAATAAGAGGTTTAAGCTACAATTACACTAAAGTATTTTTCAACAGTTATTCAAAAGTATTGTGGCTGAAGAAATATTGAATTTAAAATATTTGTTCTTTCAACATTGATGTTGACACTCATTACCTTCTAACAAAAAAAATAAAAATTCAAAAATAGTTTCTCAACAGAAGAACCTCATAGTTATTGCAAGAAACGCAGTAGATTGACTATTATTGGGTGATTTAAAAAGCCATATGCACCTTAGTTGCAAAGTGATCTTTCAAAACAACCCGAAGCACCCAGGCAACAGCACACACTAAAGATAAGGGACAGGGGCCTGGACGCCCTGAGTAAACTGCAATCATTTAAAAACAAAACTGGAAAAAGAACTCCTCAATGTAATTGGCAGTATGTAACGAAGATTCTTTCTATTTATGAAATATACATCTAAAAAATGGCTAAAATTCAAAAGGAATTAAAATTGTTTTCCAATTTCATGACATCCTATTACAGACAATACATCTCCTCGTGTTTGATTACGTTTCTATATTTACAGATAGAAAAGTATACTTCTAACCACGTATTGTTTATATTATTATATCTAAACTTAGCTCTGTCATTGTGGGAATTTTTTTACTTATCTAATATTTTTTCTAATTTTTATTTTTTATTTATTTATTTCTATTTATTTTAATTTATTTCCTTTTTTTCCCTCTCCCCTTTCTATCTTCCTCTCTTCTGTTTTTTTTTTTTTTTACTCTTTTCTGTAAATCACTGTTACTGTAGAGCTTGGGTCAGGGAATGTTATTGTAATGTTCAAAATCTAAAATAAAGTTTATAAAAAAGAAAAAAAAGAAAAGTATACTTCTGCCTTTAAGCATTTTGGCCTAAATGCCAATCAAAAGTAGGGAGCTCACCTGTGGGATGCTAATGCCCTTTCTGATCTGTTCCTGCTCCCAACGACTTACTTCCTCGTCGTTACCTTCAGTATCCAGAGCCTCATCATCACTGCCCTCAATGCCTGCAGCATCACAGAGATATAATGTAGCTTTCACTGTATCATACGATGTTAAGTCCAAAAACAGCAATTATTTCCATCCCTGAAACAATCTCTACACCAGCTAAAACAGCATAAACCTCATACCTAGCAAATGTATTTGAGTGGCCACTCATACCTCTAATTACATTAGTCACAAACACTCACCAATCTCCTCTGCTATTTTCTGTCGCTGAGTTTTCTGCTTGACTCCACTGAAGACAATCCTCTTCTCATCTTCATCATCACTGCCACCATGCTCGTCCTCATGGACTAGACGTTTATTTGTTGTGTCCAGCTCCACCAAAGGAGTTTCTCCTCCAAGCTCACGAGCCATCTGCCGCCGTTTGCGGGCTGCGTGAATGAAAGCTGCATCTGGGATCTCACCTGCAGAAACAGCAGAACTATAACACTTCTGTAACTAAAATGTTAAACATGGCAACGGTTTCTCATTTGAGAAGATTCTAGAAAGCTGACCTGGTCTGAGGGAGCTGAGAGTGGACAGAGGCTGTGCGAAGGCTCCTCCGCTTGTTTTGGCTTCACCTTCTTCCTCCTGCTCTTCATTACTCTCCACCTCCATCTCACCTTCACCCTGCTCACTGCTGCCTCTGCTGTCCACCATCTCTTCTTTAACACATGTCCCAGACAGCATGGGGGCACCTAAAACCAAA
Source organism: Lepidarchus adonis (assembly GCA_037576955.1). Classification (NCBI taxonomy): domain Eukaryota; kingdom Metazoa; phylum Chordata; class Actinopteri; order Characiformes; family Lepidarchidae; genus Lepidarchus; species Lepidarchus adonis. Next base: position 5,611,200 of record JBBIGC010000036.1, read on the forward strand.
ACAACAAATGTAGGTACTCATCGCAGACATGAGATGTCAAGCTTTAAGGAACCAATACATGGGATGAATTTAACCAGTTACACACCATCAAGATGGACACTTGCTTCCTGGGGCACATTGCAGCTTTTTTCCTCTCTGTACTCCTTCTTCAGCTGCTTGACAATCTTCTTACTGTGGTTTGACTTCTTTACTCGGAAAACTTCTGTTTCATCTAGAGTCAAAAAGAATGTGTTTCACACAAAACAGAAAAGTCCCTGAACGTGGTGTGCAGACAACATTCTGAAAAGATTTTTTATTATCATATTTAATGTAAGAAAGTTTAGTAACAACGTAATGGTATCTTATAGTTACACAAAACAGGCATTTGACAAAAAGAACAGGCACAGGACAAAAAAACAGAAGTAAAGGTGTCACTTTACCTGCACCTTTACACAACCCACCTACACTTTTGAGTTGTGTTGTAGTTTGTGTTTTTGTTAAGTATCTGTTAGTAGTTTGTACTTACTCTTCTCATTTTGCACTGCTTTTTATGATTATTTTCCTCGTTTTATTGTATATATTTCCCCCCATACTGTGTGTATGTTGTATATAGTCTGCATTAAGGCATTCAAGTAAGAATTTAATTGCACATGTGCCTGTGCATTGTACACATGACAATAAATCTTGAATGTTTTAAAATAATATATATTAGCAACGTGCTTAGCATCGTTACCTCAGAGCAGCTAATGGGGCTAAGTTAGCTAGCTAGCAGCTTAGCCGACATTCTACCGTTACCTTCTTCGTCGTTGAAGCTGAGTAGGCTGGCTTTAGGTTCTTCACGACTGTCTTTCTTCTTTTTCTTCTCTTTATTAATTTTCATAGCGCCAGGCTGAAAGCCGTTTCCGCAGTTGTTGACAGCATTGCTGGCGGTGCCGCAGGCTCCCACTGCCGGCCTGCACTGCTGCTGCTCCGCGCTCTGGAGCTGCTCGCTCTGAAGCTCATCTTTTTCATCATCGTCAGAATCATTTCGTCGCCTGACATTACACCTTCTCGCTTTTTTAAACATTGTGATACGGCCACCAACGAATAAACAGCAGAAGAGACGAGTTAAGGAAGATTTTTCTGCGAAGCGCCAAAACACTGGCTCCCGCTGCCCCGAGCTCTCACCATTTTACCAACGAGTAAATTATTTCGCTTTTACAAACGCGTGAAAAAGCTGTTGCCCCCTAGCGGAACGATTAAGAAATTAAGGAAAATTCGGAAAGCCAATGCAAATGTACTGCACAGTGATTTATTCATTAATTTGAATCTGTTTTTAATGTTTTATTGTTCCAGTTGCAGTTCCTCTTGCTTAGTTACAGCAGTGTACACATTTTGCGGGCAGTAAATAGCTTTGTGCAGGGGTCACCAACATGGTGCCTGCGTGCCCTCAAAGACCACATGGACCTGTTCCAAAAACTCACCAATGAGCAGCATTTAAAATGTAATTTTAACCTGTCGCTATTTATCTTTATTCTTCACATTTGCATTTATATAGATTTGTAAATGACAATATAAAAAGCATTTAAAACATTAAAACATGCTTTTTATATGTGCAGTTTAGATTAGAAGTTTATATTAACTCTTTTCTATTCTAGTTTAACAGTCAGTATTGTGCACATGACACAACGTTAGTGGAGAGTAAACTCACTGCTGCAGTGAAGATGAGGAGTCAAATGCGGTTTCTTATCCCAAAAACATGGCAGAAAAAGAACAAAAAATGGGAGGAAGAGTTCTTTATTACTACTGTGAAAGAAACCTGCATGTTTCTCATTTGTGGAGCGACTGTGGCGATGGCAAAATGGCACAATGTAGAGACACTTCACCACATGTCCCAAATGTTGTAGAAAAGAACATTTGGAAATGTAAATAACTGCTGAGATTAATATAAATGAAGTGTAGAATACTGATATTGTTTCCCACCTTAAGTCATTGTTGAAAAAATCATGAATTTGATCGGTGTGAGTGTCATTAATCATTAATAATAATATATAACTAATGGTAAACTGAGCAAATTTGTCATTTAAGAAGGTTGGTGACCCCTGGGTTAGTGGTTAGGGTCTTGACCCTGAGACTGGCGGGTCGCAGGTTTAAGTCCTGGTCACATTTCTTTGTGATGGGGTGTGTTTACAATGACAAATAGTCACTTTTACTACGAATATTAATTAGCAGCCTTATTTAAAGAAAAGAAAGTATAAATTCTTAAAAATACGACAAAGGTCTCACTGAAAAAAGTCAATAAATATATAAGGAAAGTGCATATAAAAAGGAGAGAAAAAAGAATGTGACAGAAACAGGACTGGGGTAAACCATGGGGTGGCAGACTTTGTAGACTTGTAATATGATGATATTTATTGTTATCATAATAATTTGTGGCCACAATATCATTTTTATCTGGGGTTGATTCTCTAGGACAACCCGATGATGCCCCAAGTTTGTTTATTTATGCTTTTGTTACTTATTTAGGCATTTCCCCTTTTTTATTCATTGTTATAGTTCTCTGTAGTCCACTGCTTTATAAAAGCAAGAAGCTGCTTGATGCTGTGTGCTGCAGTGAGTTTATCTCAGATATGGGATATTTTCCAAAATGCAATAAAACAAAAATCTGTGATATTTTTACATTTTATTTAACAAAAGTTAATTATATATTTTTTATTTGAACAAAAAAATAAAATACCAACATAATCTTATATTTTGTAAGTGTGTTTGTTGAAAGTTGGGACAGATGCATGTTTACCATTGTGTTATATTCACACTTTAAGATCATTGTGGAAGGGACGATGCTAATTGCCCATTCTCAGCTATAATGTCGCTGTGGTTTGATGTCTTCAATTTCAATAGGAGATATATCTGTGTCCACTGCAGGCCGTGCTGTTGTAGCCCATGTAGGACATGATCTGGCAAAGTCATGCTTAAACAACCATGAACATCCTATGAAGAGACATCACCTTGATGATCTGCTGACATGTTGGTGTTAATACCTGCAACTGGGAACTGTCCTTCACTGGGGCTTTGGCTCTTTAATCTCCAGAACACCTCAGGATGGTGGGGCAATGGTCAGGGATGTCCACATGCCACTCCCTGCAGTTGGTATTAAATAATCAGGTGAGTCCTACACGGCTTCTCTGTTTCCCACATTCTTATCTTTCCTTTGCAGCCAGAACTTCCCTTTTCTGCATCTTCAGCGAGTTCTTTCAGGATGTTCTCGGCTTTTCCTGCTGTGAAGACATTGTCCTTCAGGAAATGAAAGGTCGAGCAAACAACTGAAATAACTATTCCAAAGAAAAAAAAACGGGACTTTTATCCCGTTGGTCTCCAGTCGGTTAATACAGCAAACCTGATCCCAATCACAAGCTCCCGAAGTGCGGGTCGGAGCGTATTAGCTTTTAGCCTAGCGCTAGTGCCTCGCGCTTGCTCTGCTTTTGTTGGCATGCGCATCGCTTCCTTTCGACCATACACGCCTCGCCATCCCAGTGGTTGGGCGTGGTGGGGTTAGCAGAACCAGGTTCTGTAACTCCTGCGTCAGCAGATTCGTTGTGGAAATTGTGTCAATTTTTCCGATTTCGATCAAAGTTTGTCTATCGTAAGTGATATACATTCTAACTCTGGTGTAGAACAGAAACGAGGCTAGACAGGAAGAACAAAAAC
>JBBIGC010000036.1:5627648-5638621 GCA_037576955.1 Lepidarchus adonis
CACACACACACACACACACACACACACACACACACACACACACACACACACACACACACAAACACACACACACAGAATGTTTGCATCTTTTAAACAGATTAACCAATTACCCCCTCTAGATCAGAATAATTGTGTTTTTTGCAGAATATTAAATATTTCTTGTCTCTTTTCTTTATATTTCCATACCTGTGTGCAGTCATCACGGTGAGTACTGTATTGGACATTACACATTACACACACTCACGCACATGAATCAATATAGTACGATTTATTTTGAACACTGTAGGCCAGCGTTCATTAACCTACACGACACTAGCGTAAGCCTTTCATTGCAATTGACATAAACCTATATAAACATTTATTAAAGTGCAGTAACCTATAGGAAGACTAACACTTGTTCAAGTCTTTATTAATATTAATGTATGTAGGTGCATGGCAGTTGCCATCTAGGCCGTAGATTTGATTTTGACATTGACAGGGACACAAAGTGGTTTCCACCCTCACCCTCAGAAGCTGAGGCTTGACAGACTTGAAGAATTTTTCAATATAATAATTACACAATTCTGAATATTTAAGCCAACAACCATGCAGTTTTAGCTTCTGTACTCGATGATGGAACAACTCTCAGACATTCATAACCTTATAAGAGACCGGGACTATTTAGGGATTATCATTTAGGTTTTCAGACCTCATGCTAGAAGCTAAAAGCAACTGAAGTCTGAAACAATTACAATTACATCTTTGCCTTAAAGTTGCATTGGCACTTGAATCAACAGGTGACACTATTTGACCAACTTTTTCATGCACAGAACTGCTAATTTAAATATTGGGCATCTTCTTCACCTACATCCACATCTACTTTACACAGATGTAACTACAGTAATTCACCAATAGTCAGGGAATTGTAGAACAAGATCTGTCCAGTGTTTTGTTCCACACACCAATGGAAACTGTGGATTTGTTTGTTTTTTTTTGTTACAAAATTATTGCTAGTAGTCACTGGTAGATCTCTGAATGCCAAATAAAGGTATAACATTTGTCATTTAGCCTTACAAATGTTGTCTTTCAGTAAATTACTTGAATTTTTACTAATACATTTTTTTTGCTCTAATTCCATAGAATGAATACATGAAAGAGAATTTCCTCATCAAAATAGAGACATGGCATAAACCTGACATGGGTCATCAGGACAATGTGAGTACTCCTCCAGTACTTTTCCTGTAATCACCAAACTGTGGACTCTGAAGAGAGTGTGTGTTTTGCTCCATCTGTGCAGGTTCATGGTTTGGACCCTGACACTTGGAAAAAGGTGGATGTGGTGTATATTGACATCGCTGACAGAAGTCAGGTTGAACTCAAGGTAAGAACATAGAATGGGACATCCAAATATGTATGTTTTAGACTTTTTATTTCACCTGAAACCTTTTTTTTCCTCAAATATTTTTTATTTAGAAGGTATAAATACTGTATGTACAGCTGTAATGATATTTGGTCAGTAGAAATCAGATGCCCTCAACATTGCTTCTCCAGGACTTATCTAAGATATATTTTCGGAAAAGTACTTGTTAAATGAACACTACTGACACTGAGATACAATTTCCTTTCACATTGCTTAACCTTATCAATCCCTGCTGCCTGGAGTGCACTGTAGTTCTGTTACATTGGAGGATAGTTATAAAGTTAAACAATTATTTTATCTGCACATATGCAAATATGGATAATAAACTGAACATGAACACTTATATCCACATGTAGACAGAGCGATTAATTAAAATCCAGGCAAAAACATTTAATAATTCTGTCAGTAACTGATAGAAACATTCAGTCAATGTTTAAATGCAATGTGTATTGTAGAAAAACGTCATGACTATTTATAATGGTGGTGATAGCAAGCATGTGTGTTGTCTACAACAATTAAATTGGGGGCAGCCATAGTCCAATGGTTAGAGAAGTGGGTTTGTGACCGGAGGGTTGCAGGTTCGATTCTCGGAACCGGACAGCAGCTGAAGTGCCCTTGAGCAAGGCACCCAACCGCTCACCATGTACGTCGCTCTTGATAAGAGCGTCTGCCAAATGCTGTAAATGTAATCTTTGGGGCAGCCATAGCCCAATGGTTAGAGAAGTGGGTTTGTGACTGAAGGGTTGCAGGTTTGATTCTCGGAACCGGACAGCAGGCTGAAGTGCCCTTGAGCAAGACACCTAACCCCCAACTGCTCACCATGTACGTCGCTCTGGATAAGAGCGTCTGCCAAATGCTGTAAATGTAAAAATGTAAATGTAAATTTTATTACTATCCATTTGATCAGTAAATCTATATGTGGTTTCTGTTGCTATATATATAAAGATATGTAATGTTGATAAAGGTAAAATGGTTGTAATTCCATTGTACCTTACACTGAGCAGATAAAAACATTTAAGCATGAAATTGTTCCTTGATATTATACTAAAACTTCGTCTTTTTAAAACCTACTCACACAAAATTCTGCCGTTGACCAATATTTATCGTTTGGAATTTGTTCTTAGATAAGAACAGAAAAACTCAAGAGCACAGTTATGGACATTTGTAGAGTTTATTTTTCTTTTTTTAAGAACAAATTTAAGAAAAACTTAATGAAGATATTGATTAATGCATCCCACTGTTATTATTTTGTGAGGAAGCTGTGAGGTAGATGTATTATACATTTCAGAAGTCTGATGTGAATGATTCTGACTAACAATTCCTAGCAAATAATTCTCATTAGATTTGTTTGCATCTTAACTATTTAATTATGCACAAGGGTTTAAAAACATAGTATCCTGTAGCATACAAACAATGTGTATTTGGTTCTATTTTCTACATTCTTTTCCACCCAAAAACCTATTGAGAGTCTATACATTGCAAAACAACTCTTGCTGTTATATAAGGATGTAGCACTGCTTATGTCTAATACAATTTTGCCCTGATCAATAGATGGGTCGATAACGTATCAGTGCTAAAAACATTTTATGCTTGGTCATTTGATTTTGCCTGTTTCTGTATCAATCGAACACTCCCTTTTCAAGGCCTGTATTGTAGGCTCTAAGCTGCATGAAGTGTTGTAATAATTTGGCTGAAAAAGGATAGTTAATGGCTTTTCTTCTTTCATGAAACATTGCTGCTTTAGAAATGTGAAATTGCCTTGCGACCGCAATAAGCTTCTTGCATAGATGTAGTCCTGTGGTTACCTACAGTAACACTAAGCTAGCTCTCTAGTTAACTCAATAGAGAAAGATAAAGATACTGTTGGAAAATAAAAAGAAATACATTTAAACAACTGGCTTTATTCTTTCCCTCAAGACTGATTTTAGCAAATTGTTCCATCAGTGCAGGTGCTTAACAAGTGCCACAATTAGATTTTTTAGAGTTCAACATGGGATGGTTTTGCTTAATCTTCTTATCACTGTCCATCATTACATTGTATTTTGTCATGTTCCTATCCTGACATGTATGAACATAAATAGTATGACTACCTACCACCACACACCGTCACACTCTTGCCTTTCATTGTGCAATATTGCTGTTCGCTGGTCGCTCCTTTTATACGTTTAACACTTTTGACATTGCACCTTAACATTGTACTGTATATATTCTTATATTTTTATTTATTTTTTATTTTTGTTTTATTATTTTATTATGTTTTTTCTTTTGTACATACTAGATTTATATAATTTTACTATTACTTCTTTGCTTTTGTTTGTTGCTTGTTTGGTTTTCTGTCCAAATGCCGAGTTTACTGGTTCTACTTGTCCAGCACATTTCATTTGCATTAACATGCACATGACAATAAACTTGAACTTGACAGTAACATTTGATATTTTGCATACAAACATATATACATTTACATTTGTATACAAGTCATCACTCCTAGGCAAAGTAATCACTTAATATATATCACACATTTGTCTCGAACACACCTGACTCAGCAAGTGAAATGCTTAAAAATGAATTCAAACGGAGAGTTTTTTATCATTTAGAACCACTGAACTAGAGCGCCATCTCACTCAAGGCCTCAGTGTCTATGTTGTGGCCTTTTGTCCTCTCCTGCCAGCAGGCAAAATGTGATTTTGTGATATAACATGTGGTGCAACCTCCCTGCAGGATTATAAACCAGAGGAAGACCCCTCCAAGTACAAATCTGTCAAGACTGGCCGAGGGCCCCTGGGGCCTGACTGGAAGGTAAATAGGATTATGTTTAAAGTGATAATTTGGTAAGAAATCAAATGTAAATAAATGTCTCCTTCCTCTAAACAGGTTAAATGTCGACTTTTTTTTAGTTTTGCACTTCTGCTAAGAGGCTAGATTAGCTAAAAAGTCCTGGATAGAGATGAGGTTATTAAGTTTTCTCAAACAAAAACATTGACACTGACACTGCTTGGCATCTTCTTAATCCAGGTGTGTAGTTATTGACCTGCCCAGAGTCTGTGTGCAGAAATGTAGTCCAGTTTTATTCCCTAAGCACCTTAAACATATATTTTTAAAAACATATAAGGTCTCTCCTATGTAATAGGCTAAAATGGGTTTATCTTTCATTGTTTGAATTGAATTTCTGTGTCGTTGTGTTTGGCTATTGCATCTCAGTTTTTAGTTACAGCGCCACATGTGTCAGTTAGATGAGTATTTTGTATAGAGGTGTGTGAGTTGTATTTAAGTTGTGTGTGGATTTGAACAATGTTAAGTGTGATCTTCCTTTTCCTTGATAGTTACATTATCTGTAATAAAAATTTAAATCTTCAATATACAATCCCCATTTCCTGTAGAATTTGATTTCTTGTATAAAATGCAGTAAAACAAGCAAAAAAGTTTTTACTAATCAACTTATATGTATTTTGTGAATATAACAAATGTAGAATTTTACACCACACACAGACAGAGTAGAATTACAATGACATCAGGGGGATCAGTGATCGTTGCATTGGTGTGAGGCATATTTTGGAATTTTAGAGAGTCAAATTCTGCAATCGCGACAGCATTTTTCCAATGAGGTCATCGGTTATTTCAGCCAGGTCATGCTAGGCCTCATTTTAAATGTAGAAGAAACTGAATTAAAAAAAAATTTTCTGGAAAGGGGTTTATAAAAGTAAAGCATTTCAGACTCTTGGCTGTTTGACCACATTCAGTAGCAGTAAAACTGTCAATTATATCTTTACCCAAACTACTACTTTAGTCCCAACACAAAGTAATAAAGCACAAAGTAACAGATTATTAACCATTACATCGCTGTTGTGTCTGTGTCTATGTTTGGTTCCAGAGAGAACTACCCAAAAAGACAGACTGTCCACACATGTGTGCCTACAAACTGGTCACAGTGAAATTCAAATGGTGGGGGCTGCAAAACAAAGTGGAGAACTTCATTCAAAAGGTGAGCTGCTGTTCTGAAGAGTAGTAAAAGGAACATATATTGAACGCTCTGTTTGGTGCCCCCTTGTGGATCTTCTGTGAAACGACCTAGAAAATATGCCCTAATAAAACACCCTAAACCAATGAATGAATGTCCATGTGCTAAATACTTTTAATAAGTAATACAATGTCAGTGCAGTCATCTGTTTATGACAAATGATGCTTTTTTATATTGAAAACTGCATTCCTCTTGTTCTCTCTCTCTCTCTCTCTCTCTCTCTCCCTGTGACAGCAAGAGAAGCGTTTGTTCACTAATTTCCATCGACAGCTTTTCTGCTGGATTGATAAGTGGATTGAGCTGAACATGGAGGACATTCGCAGGATGGAAGAGGAGACCAGGAAGGAACTGGATGAGGTGTGTGTGAGAAAGATTCTTTCTTTACTGGGTCACACTTAATAGAAATCTACTATTGGAAAGGGTACATGACACATTAATGATCCTTTCATGACAACTGATATAAAACTACAAAAACATTTTTTTAAAAATTCCAACTGTTGTCATTACATTTTATAGGTGAAATAGCATTAAAATATACTGAAGCTGCAGTTGAACTTTATAAATGTTATGTAAGTTTATGACATGTTGTCAGGATACTTTATGAATACTGGCCTTTAGTAAAGTGTGTACCATCATTTATATATATATATATATATAAAATATATATATATAAATGTTTTCTGAGAGTTGGTGTTATTTCTATGTTGTTTAGTAATGGAATTTGTTTATATATATATTTGTAAACAAATTCCATTACTTTGAATTATAGTGCTTCACTTAATATGCCTGCAAATAAAAATCAAATATAATCTGCATATAAAAAAAACTAATGACTGAACCTAAAATCTAAACAACATAGAAATAACACCAACTCTCAGAAAACATTTAAAGAGGCGGTGTTGGTGCATTATTTCAGCCAATATTCATAAATCTGGAACATTTATATCAGCCAAATAATGTATTTTTCCTATAGTTAGTTGGGGGTTGCCATCTTCAAGCACACAGAGGCCAGTTAATCTGCATCGGCTGCTGAATAATTGAGTGCCGCTGATAATGAGGCCATAAGTCTGAGGACAAAAGCAACAGCTAAGCGGAGCGGGGGGGCAACCATAATGATTATGATGACAACTAGTGTTCGAAGACAGAGTGATGCTTACACACCAATGACGTGATTAAAAAATAACCTTTTATTCCTCTTTCTCTTTCAGATGAGAGTGAAGGACCCTGTAAAAGGGATGGTGGCTCTAGAAGACTGAAGATTCTGTATAGATGATGTGTGCTGCTGTTTGTGTTGGTGTGTAAACGGAGGTGCCGGCCGCATTGCCGTATTGTGAACCTATAGGCTCCCCTGTTGTCAATCATTAGATTAAAACCTTAAATTATTCATCATAAATAACTTAAATCTATTTCATAACTGTTACTGGCCTCATATTACAGAAGTCTGAAAGAGTTTTTAAATCAACCCCTATGCTTTTGTATTTTAGATGCTAGTTTAGAGTCATTCAAGTCTTATTGTTTATTTTTCTCTGTATTTCTCACTCTTTCTCTCTTCTCGGTTCTCTTTTACTACTCTATTACTACTAGACACCAGCACATCCTTCTTCTAATTGGGAAAAAACATCATTTAAAACCCCCACACTCTCCCCAACTCATCCAATATGGCCCATTCTAAATACCGTCCACCTCCTTAATGGAGCCAGTGTAGTAAAGGATGAATAGTACAAGTAAACGTCCTTCTCACTTTCTCTCACCCCTTCACTAAAGGCGACACAGGGGCAACTGTGGGTCTTTAACCATGTCCATTGTTAAAAAGCTGAAAGAAGTGTTTTAAGAATATTTCTATGTAAAATCAGAATATGTTTCTGTATATATTACATATATGTATAAATATATATATATATAGATATATATACATAGAGAGAGAGAGCGAGAGAGAGAGTTGCAAGAGCTGTGAAAGCAGTTTTTTTCAATGATCACTTTCAAACGTCTGTTTTGCGGACCAAGCCGACTCTCCTCACCGTCCCACTCTGTGATTGTTGTTACTGTTTCTTTTTTAATTGTTCACTATATTTGTTTCATTTCTTGTATCTCTCCACATCAAGGTAAACTCATTGGCAGCTGTCAGTGAACTGAGAGGACTGGTCAGGTAGTAGAGAAAGCAAAGAAAGAACATTGTGCTCATTGTTCTGTGCCTTCCAGAGCTGCAGAATTCTTTACAGGGTTACTGACACGTCCTCCATCTCGCGGAAACAGCATCGATCCGAACGCCGCTTTTGTCTCGTTTGTTCCATCATGCATTACTTGCCTGTGTTTATGGTGAACGTTTTTTTCCCCCGACACACTTGACTTGTCCTCTGTACAGAAAAACTGCTTAGTCATCCTCCTGTGGGCCAGCGTTTCTGATACCGTTACGTCACGTCATTTGCATTCATGCCTGTGTGATTTCAGGAGTGTTGAAGAAATTCGAGAGCAGCTCTGAAAATGAAATATGTTGTGAATGAATATACTGAACGTATTGTAGTACACTTTCAGTATATTTCTTTATTTTGTATGGGCTGGCTCTGGACACTACGCTTTCCCACCTTGTGGGATTAGTAGTGTGTGTATGTTTGCAGTTTTAGGAAAGTGTGTGTGCCCCCTATATTCTTCATTTTCAGAGGACCACCAAAAGTCAAAGAAGCATGTTTGATGGAGCTCAGAAAAAAAACTCTTACGCTTTTCTTTTCTTTCTTTCTATTTTGTTTTTGGTACTTTGAGATTTCATTCACGATTCATTCACAAAAATAATGTTAATCTTACTTTATTTCCTTTTTAGTCTTGGCTTTGTCTTTACTGAAGCATTGTTCAGTGCTGTGCTAGGTGGAGCCCTCTCCCTCCCATTATCACACACTTCTAATGAATAAAGGGAGCTTTTATCCCGATTTTAGCAATAATAATAATGTCTCCTCCACTCACTTCCCTTCCCATGTATCATTCTCTATCAAACTTAAACTCATTTCTGTGTCAGTGAGCTTCCCATACAGTTCTGAGGATGTTGCTAAGTGTAATCAATGGTAGAATCCTTTCAGGGAATAAGGATTAGCATAAGTATGAGTATTCTATTCTATAGGTTTTCTATAAAAGGCCAATAGTGTGATTGTGTTTAGAGTGATCTAATTAGTGTTTGCACATGAGAGGGATGCTTGATGTAGAATGGAAGACTGTGCCCCTATCCATTCTGATGTCCATTCGCTGGCTTTATAGTGCAACACTGTACAAACCCATCAGCAATACTCCACATCTGCATCGGCCCTGAGAGATCAGTTATTGAGATGTATGGATGTATGTATTGAATTGTACATAGTATATAAATATATGTAGATGAACACATATATATAGGTCAGACTGTCCTGCCAAACTGCGAGCACACTCCCTTGAACCCATGAGCCCTGACCGCTGTGTCGACAGGGTGTTGTATCCAAGGGAATAGCGTTGGCGTGGCTGTAAGTAGCTGTGACCACTATTGCTTTTTCTCCATCAGTCACGTTTAAATGGCCACTTAGCAACAGATTTGGCTTTCATTTCACTGAGACTGCAGATTGTCAGCCATATTGCCCAGCGTAATTTATCCTTTGTTGGTGTCACATCAATAACATGGAAGAGAACTGTCCCTTCTGTCCTGTTTTTCAATTATTAAGAATGATTAGACCCGTGCTTCTGGAGTCCTGCCACTCTGCACATTAGTCTTTTGCCCTTACTAAGTTGAAGCAAGGCAGCATTTAAATTTGTGTCTGCGTGGTCATTTGGGCTCTCCAGTTTCCTCCCGCTGTCTAAACGCTTGTGGTTTAGATTGATTAGCTACTCTAAGTTGCCCATGGGTGTAAGAGTGTGAATGGTTTTCTGTCTTTGTGTTGCCCTGTGACTGGTTGGCCTCCTGTCTAGGGTGTATCCTGCCTTGTGCCCTGGGATAGGCTCCAGCTTCCCCGCAGCCTGGATTGAATTAGCAGTTTAGACAATGAATGAATGACTAACCTACTGTGGCGTCTGTACCACATAGTCAATTACCATGGAGGATAATTCACTAGTATGAAAAAACTTGACTCAAAACACTAATAGAAGCCAGAAGGTCTAATATGCCCAACAGTATTTTATTTCTACAAAAACTTAGTCAGTTATAGTCTGTGGTAACGGACTGCAGGCTACAGTGGAAGGCATTAGATTGAAATTTCCTGTCTTCTTTAGGCACCACTGGCTTTGAAAGTCCCGTCCAAGTATCGTCATTTCTGCTTCCCTTGGAAATGCCTCCCCATCACAGTTGGTCCCTTCTTGAGCCCTGGCCCCAACCTTTTGGCAGGATAGTGTCTAAATATATTTTTGTTCTAACTGTCGTACCAACAGTATGTCGTCAGTCTCTGAGCTATGCTGGTCTCTCTTTTCTAACTGTGGCTCACACTCTAAGGCTCTTTGAAGGCTCTTTCGGGGGAGTCACTAAATTCCTGCTGGTCTGAGAACAGCTTTATTCTCAGGATCCAAGCAGGAGAAACGAAGCCCAGTCCAGCACAAAGGGCCGCTTCCGACCAAAGCCTTCGTAAGACCACATGGGAGTTTGAATAACGTGGCGTAGGAGCTGGCTGAACTGATTACTTTGCCTATACATGAAGCAGATCATGGCGCAAAGAGACTTTCTCATAGCAATGTTGTTCTTAGACTCGTCAGATTTATGAATCGATTATTCCAGCATAGAAATGATTCATTTTTGAAATGTTGATTTTTGTTTGATGTCACTCCCCTTCCTCGTCATCTGTTTTTTGTTTCTTTTACTGTGAATTTGTGCCTTTTGTCATTTTATCTTCCAATAAAACTACATTGGAGATGTGGGAAAAAAATAAACCTGTAAAAATGAATTTTACCTGTCTCAAATTTTTCTAATATTAAGTGAGAAATTTGTTTGCATCCTTTATACTTTATTTTGTGCTTATATTATTTTGTGCTACTGTTTGTTAATAATTCAGCAGGTTCAAATGTCACAAGATTGTAGGGGCTAGTAGAGAATGCGACACTTTTAATACAATTCTATGTTGTTTGTGGTCTCCAACTCCAGTGGATTAAGTTATATTTATCACAATAGATATAATTAGTGAAAAGACAATGGGTCAAACACAAAGGGTGCTGACTACTCTTGATTACTTCAGGTGACTGCAGTGCAACTAATCCCACTTCAGTCTGAGTTCTCAGTGTGAGGTGTTCGCATGCATCAAGCTAAAAGCTGCTGTCATCAAAATATCAGGTGTGTAAGAGCAGAATCAGGAATATGTGCAACTGCCAGAGAAATGTTTGGATTGCAACAACCATCAATGGTCCAAAACGACCCACAAGGTCACAGAGAGAATGGTGAACATGGTTTATTTCAGTCTATAATGTGCTGCATGTCATTGATTTTCTCTCTGCACAGTATCACTCTCACTTTCTCTCTCTCCCTCTCTCTCTCTCTCTCTCTTTTCTTTCTCTCTCTCTCTCTCTCTCTCTCTCTCTCTCTCTCTCTCTCACACACACACACACACACACACATATACACAGTCT
>JBBIGC010000036.1:5647409-5664059 GCA_037576955.1 Lepidarchus adonis
TACCACTGACAGTCGACTGTGGAATATTTAGTAGCGAGGAAATTTTCACTACTGGACTTGTTGCACAGGTGACGTACTCACAATACCACGCTGGAATTCACTGAGCTCCTGAGAGCGACCCATTCTTTTACAAATATTTGTAGAAATAGCCTGCATGACTAGGTGCTTGAAGTTATACACCTGTGGCCATGAATGTGATTGGATCACCTGAATTTAATTTTTTCAATGGGTGAGTGAATACTTTTGGCAATATAGTGTATGTTAGTGGTGGAACCAGTTATTTAACAGTGTTTACCAGTCATAGTCCTGGAAGAGCCCTGTCCTGCATATGTTAGTCTCTTCCCTTCTCTGAGACACACGCTTCAATCCTGGAGAGACTTGATAATTAGCTGATTAGTTGCGATCAGATGCGTTGGGAGCAGGGAAATCTAGAATATGCAGAAGAGGTTTTCTTTGAGAACAAGGTCAGGGCCGGTAACAGATATTGGGCCTGCAAAGGCAAAAAGTGACCTGTTCTGTTCAGTAGGGGGCAGTATTAATCAAGTAATCAGGCAGTAAGTTTTATTTTAAATAGTTTCATGTAGAATAACTGGCTCAGGTTTAGCATCATAGATTGCAGGTTTTGGATCTCATATTAAATCTGAGTTTGAATATATGAAATGTGAGAAAAGGGAAGATGAGATTGTCTCTATGACTGCATAGTAACAGGGCTACTGTCTGTAATAGTGACTGTGAACAGCAACCAGATAGCATTATTCAGATGCACATATGCAAATGAATGGCTTGTTGTTAGCTATGTTAACATGTTTATTTAAGCTAATAAGGTTACCGGAGTCTGATCTACCTTTATTTGTATACGTCCTCTCACCCATGTGCTTGTGGCTGCTCAGTGGGAAGAAGAGGAAACCGGCCTGGACAGATCGGATCCTGTGGCGGATAAAAACAGGGCATGATGATGAGAGTGGGTCTACTGCAGACGATGAAGACATGCCCTTTAAGGTGACACAGGATTTATACACCTGCGATCCATCTTATGGGGTCAGTGACCACAAACCTGTCATTGGCACCTTCAACCTAGAGGTAAGAACAAAATAAGTACATACCATGGCAATTTTTTTCAGTTGACAAGCAAACATTTCACCCTCATTAGAAGCACAAATAAGTTTGATTGCACTTCAACAATGACATAAAAAAAATTGTAGGCATCTTCATCTGCATAGATGTTGATGTTACAGTCACTGATTGTACTATAAGATATTCTTAGCATTAAACAGTTCTTAAAGATAATGTGAGCACATTTGATAATTATTACAAAACGCCTTAAGTTATTTGTTATTTATGCCAATACTGGCTTCTGAGGCCAACCTCAAACCCGTCCTAGAAGTAGATAAAAACTGAATGAATGAAACAAATGAATTAAAATTCATTATATTTGGCCGTATCTGCGTGTGGCAAAAGTAAGTAAACATTTAGGTTTGTCATATAATGTCAATCAATGGAATGACAAAGACCCTATTTTATAAAAAAGACCCAAAACAAGAAAAATAAAATCGCCAGATTGAACCAAAACAAAATATACAGACCTTTTGGAATTTCATGGTTTTCTGCATTAATTTGTCATAAAATTAAAAATGTGACCTGATCTTCATAAGTTAAGGGCACTGACAAACATAATGTGCCTAAAATAATAACAAAAAACATTCTGATCTTTTTATGTCTTTATTAAGAACAACCATAATCAACTCATATTGCTAGTGGAAAAAGTATGTGAACCTTTGAGTTCCCTTAAAATGACCTTAAAAGGCAAACTGGAGCTATTTTAACATTTTGTGTTTGCTCCACACTAAAAGAATACACTGTGAGTCATGCTTTGGCCAAAAAAAGCTTTCAGGAGATCTGTGACCATGAAATGTTGTTTTACGTTAAAGCTGGAAAGGGCTACAAAGTGATTTCAAAGAAATTCACCAGATCTACAAATGGAGACACTTTGGGACTGTGGCCACTCTACCAAGAAGTGGGCACCCAGTCAAAAAGACTCCAAAGAGCACAACAAATTCTCATCAAAGACGTAAAGGAACAACCCGAGAGACAGACAAAGAACCGGCTAATCTGTGTGTTCAGGAGTTTATAGTACGGAAACAGTGAACAAGCAGGGTGTTTGGCAGGACACCACACAGGAAGCTGCTGCTGAAAACATTACTGCACGTCTGAAATTTGCAAAAGAAAAGGTGGAAAAAAAGGTGGAATACTGGAGTACTGGCAAAATGTTTTGCAGACTGATGAAACTAAAATGGAACTATTTGGGGAAAAAAAAAACTGCACTACATCTGGCATGCATGAGGACTTGGCCAGTCTGCAATCATTGAGAAGAAGTTGAATTCTGAAATCTGTGTGCAAACACTGCACTGTACTTGTGTGATACACATACATACTGTACATACTCTGATAAAATCTATTGTTTGCAATTTCTCCCATTTCTGTTAGTATTTCCCTGTTAGTATTCTCTCTCTTTTTCCCCCCCCAGCTGCAGAAGAAGGTGGAAGCCCCTCTGGTGTGTGTAAGTGCTGAGGGTCAGTGGAGCGCTGATGAGGATGCTGTGCTTACCTACGTCATTCAGGAGACGTTTGACGCCTGCACCTCAGACTGGATCGGCCTCTACAAGGTCAGATACACACAGACACATGTGCAGGGGGGAGAGAGTGAGTGAGAGAATGAAGGAGTAAATGAGTGAATAAATGATGGAGAAAACGAGAAACGAGAGATTTAAGGAACTGAGATGAACATTTCGTTCCACTGATACATTTTATATTTATATTAATAATAACAGTAATCAGAACATGAAACCTATTCATTTAAAATAGACCTAATTGGGCAATTGCTTATATACAAATCTCAGTTAATTTCGATGTTTTTTAAAAAGGTTCAATATATCTTATTTACTTTTATATTTAATTAACAAGTATCCAAGAAAAACTTCACTACTTCACTAGAAACTAACAGGCTGGACTATGTGCTACTGTGTGTCTGAAACTTAAACAAAGTTCTCAACTCACTTCTCAATGCTTCATTCAGTCACTTTTATAATATAATGTAATACTTCATAATCTGCTGTTTAAATTCTTTAATATGGCCTTTTTTTTGGTGGCATTTCATTTGTGTCAGTGTATTTAAGCTTAGTAAAGTGCCCGTTTTCCTACACGGTGATTTTGGTGGCACTGTTGTCTCGAGGGTGCACAGCTCCATCTCTTGGCCGTAGTCGACATGTGAAACCCACGAGAAATTCATGTCATAGTATTCTGTGTTATTGTATTTTCCAGAGGTGGAAATCATATTTAAGTCGTTTCAGAATGTACAACTTGTTCTGGTAAACAATTATACATGCTTGTATAACTTGTAGCAATGTAGTTTCTTAAAGGGAAGCTGTTAGCACATTTCCAGTGCACTTGTGTGGGTGGACAGATCTCACTTGCCTCCAGAAATCCGTAGGGACGTATACAGTACTTAGTACTTTTTATGTCAAACCATTGTTTGAAACTTACATACCTTTTTATAGGAACAGCAGTGGAAAAAAATTTCTAACACCTGTTTAATATTTCGAATGTTTCCTCATAGAAATGAGCAGCTGCCCAGTGCCCAGATTTGAGTCAGTGGGTTTTTTCTTCTTTTACAGTGAACTGTGTGTAAAAGGCAAATAGAGGTTTAAAAAACTGGAGTAGAGCTTGTGTAGCGGACGACTGCTCATACCCAACATGTTTCAAGCTTGACCTTACAGTGAGAGCAGGCCAGCAGATCTGCCCCAGTGTGTTATACTGCAGAACTGCACATATAAACAGTCAGATACAACATGAACAGAACATGATATAGTCTATTCAAGTCAGTAGTGATGGACTAGGTTAAGCAAATAAAGAAAGAATGGAAAAAATGGTGGTTATATAAGCAGTTACAGGCTTAGATATAATAATAATAATGTGAAATTGAGCGAATTAGTTAAATACAAGCTTTTTAATAATCCAAATGAAAACATTTCTGCTTTGTAATGACAGGCAAAGACAAACATTACAGTCTTAAACAATAAACCCATATGGCGGATGAATCTAGAGAGTAAATAATAAACTGGAGTGTGACCATATACTCAATCTACAGTTTGGTCTGTATGTAAATCAGCCCCATCTTGTATTTTTTATGAAACTTTGATGGTGTTATATAATTTCCATTTAATAGCCCTATTATTCCAGCTGCTTTTAAGCATTAAAGACATTTTTTTTACTTAAATTGTTACATTTGTGTAGTGAATATTATTTACTGACCTGCATGCAGACTGGCTTCAGGAGTGCCCTCGATTACATTGCCTTCACCTGGGTCAAGGAGGATGAGATCGCTGAGGTTGATGAAGTTGTTCAGGTCTGCACCGATTTTTTTTAGCTTAAAAGTTTGACTATTATGTGTGTGCATGCCTGAATATATTTTTTTTTTTGAGTTTTTTTTTAATGACTTTTTCCAGTTGAGTATGAAGAAGGACGACCTCCCCCTGCTGGCAGGAGATTATATTCTGGGCTACTTTAGCAGAAACATGCAGACTCTGTTGGGCCTGAGCCCCACTTTCCAGGTACAGTGCACACACACATGCGCACACACAGACTATGGACAAACAAGTGCAAAAAAAAGTGCAATAAATTTACATTTTTGTTTTTTTATTGTTGTCTTGAATCTTTAACTAAAAAAGTAAGAGATTTCAATTATTTCATTGATTAATTAAAATATATTTTGTAAATATAAACATAATTTAGAATTCAAAGCCTGCAAAAGGGATTTTACTACTGTGTTACATCAACTTTACTTTTAATTACACCTTTTAATTGTCAAGCAGCTGAGGATACTAATTGTTGCAGTTTTACAATCAGAATTTTTGTTGTTTAAAATAAGCTTCTCAAACATCTGTGAAGTTTTGCACAATGCGGTGAGACTGGATCCAGCTTTGCCTTTAGTGCATTGTTCATTTATAGCAGTCTTGACTCTCTTTGCGCTTTTTGTGGAATGCTTCAGAATAGTGCAACTTAAATAACCTTTTATTCAGCCTTCAGTCTTTTTTATATGTTACAGATACTATCAGATTCTGAATGTGTTCATATTTAACAAAATGTCCAAACATTTCAGAAAAGTGGTTTGTATACGTATGCTTAAATTATTAGTGCCTTATTCTCCAGTATTTTTAAACATATAAACTTATATAAAATGTATATACTGTAAGAGGGGAGGCATATGTAAAAAACATAATTTGCAACCTTCTGTATGTTCTGAATGTATGGCAGAACGCATGGCATTGTTGATAATGTTAGTTTACCAAGTCATTGATGGTAGTCACTGAATAATCTGATTAATATATGTCATTAATAACTGAATATTAAGCCTACAGTTCAAAAACTTTGTAATTTACAGCATTTTTGTGGTAAAAATAGTAAGTAACTAAGCCTGTTGTAACTGTTTCAGATAATGGAGTCCAGTCTGGCTCTGCTGGAGGGCCTGGTGCCAGAGAACATTAATGGACTTAACAATTAACAACAGAGGTCAAGTGGATCTAATCACAAAGTATCTGAGAAAAGCACAGCTGGTCCAGGTTAGATTAGACCGGCCTCTTGCTCATTGTATGCTGAAAGACTGATTCAGGAACAGCACTTCTCTGGTGAATGAAATTTATTTCAATTAAAAATGTGATTTTACTTGTTAAAAGCATTTATGATTTCCACATGAATAAAATATATTGCTGTACCTCATTGTGTTTACTTTTGGCAGCAATTGTGTTAGATATAATTTTGATGTTTCATTTGATGTCATGTTTTATTAACGTGGAAGTGATGTAAATGGTTACGGCGTGTCAGTGTTTGTTCCATTATGTTCAGAGTCTGCACACAATGGCTGCCCTACAACCACATGGTGTCCTTATAACAAGCTCCGCCCAGCAGAGGGCCAGTTTGCAGTACATAGTTCTTAGTTGTTCCTTCTTGCCACAGACTCATTTACCTTCACACAACAGATGTTCTATTGACAGTTACATAATGGATGGTGTTTACATCTGATTTCATCTTTTCATTCTTCACCCTGAGGTTCTTGAGATGAGACTCATACCTGGAAAAGAGGTGTAATGAACCAAATGCAGTTGAACCAGGAGGCACAGACAAAAACTAGAAGCACATGAGGATTTGACAGGTTCACTTCTGCACTTCTGGCCTTTTCTGTTTGTTTCTGTGTCAACAAATTTCCAAAATAAGTCAGAAACAGATGGGTTTTTATTTTTGTTTTTGCAAGAAATAAACCCGTACACATTGTTACTTTTCTTCACAATAAAATTTCATTTTCTGAGCTGCTTATCCTAACCAGGGTTGAAGTGGGACATGTATTACAACCCTGTGTGGGGCAGACAGTCATATAAATTACATGCACCAGATTCCAACAAATACAAAGCCATTGTTTATCAACCTAAATGTGTTGGCCTAGTGGTTAGAAACTTGCCCTCTTGAATATAGTGTTGTAGGTTCAAGTCCGACTGAGGTACAGTACCCGCTAGCTGCCCCATGTGTAGGTGTTCGAGGTTTGAATGATGGTGTGTTCACAATTACAAACAGACACTTTCAAACGCACAGTAACACCCTCGAACAATTTAACCTCTTCAGCCCACCTAATGTATATCTTTAGACTGTGAGAGGAAATAAAATAATGTATGTAATGTCCTCAACACAAGTTATTACATTTTACATCGGGGTGGCCAATACATTGATCACAATCTACCGGTCGATTGCAAAGGCATGCAAGTCGATCGTGGAACCCGGCCTTCCAAAATAAACTTTACTACACAGATGAGAACGCAAAAACGAGTGACTAGACACTGAAGACACTACAGTACAGGAAGTGTGGGTAGATTGCATGTCATTAAAAAAAGGGTGTTAGCCAATCATCCATCTCCACTATGGCATTTTGCAATTGACTGACATACAGTACAGCCAATCTGAGACCTCGTCTTTTGTAACAAGTGTCACAGGTATCTCACGATACGATATGCGATATGTAGTCCACGATAACAATAATATCGCGATAATCGATATATCGCACGACAAGTACGTATCGACACAGAAACACGGGGATGCATTATTAACTTTCATAAGTAACAGCAATGATATTGTTAACTTTCCGATATTTGCTTTGCGACCACGATTGGAAGCTCAGAGAAACCGCTACTTCAGCTTTCAGCTTTGTTCCAATGTCACTTGGCAAGTAGCATTAGCATCATACAGTCCTAGAACTATCCTCAGAAATCAGAAGTTTGTTTAAAGCTGTTTCATACCTTTTATTGAATAAACTCACAGAATAATCCACACTCTGTTCCAATGTTCTCAAAGCCAGACTCCCACTTTAAATATGACTGGGGCGTCTCAGCCGAGCTTTTAGAGTATAACACAGCACAATCAAGTTTAGAGAGCGCAACACAAACTGACTTCTGTGCTCACAGAACTCTCCTGCACTCAGCGGCCGCAGCAGCACCCAGTGGAGAGAAGAGGTAGCGACGTAGGTGAGTCAACTTGGCGGCGAATGTGTGCTCATTTAAATATCGATATTGTCGCAGGCATATAGATTATCGTATCGTGTGAGCAAGGACGACGATATATCGCAATATCGATATTGTGGCTCACCCCTAGTGTGCATGCCCGGACAACCGCACAAGCTACTGCTGAGCTACTGCTAAACTCAAGCCAAGTCACCTAGTTAGCAGCTTCCAATTAATTTCTCCTAAAGAAAGGGTGTAAAAAAGTGTGGACACCCATTTTACATAATACACATGATTTTTCACAATATTTTAATTCATTAAATAAACACACTACCCCACTATGTTTGATCTTGTGATTTTTTAATGCTGTGTTAGCATTGCAGAAGTTCCCTATCTGCCAAGAAGTATTGAATTCTTTAGTCCATAGAACAGAAAACTGCTTCAGGGTGAATGTTCAGAGGACGTTAAGCTCCAAATCTATTTCATTAACAACATTCAGAGGTCATTCATCAGTTCTACGTGGTTCTTTGACCACATTCAGAGGATTTTAAGCAATGGACATAAAGGGGACTATTGTGTGATGTAACTTGGTTTCCCACACACATATACACACTTGCGGAGTTATGTTTTCATGCATAATTACAGCCATAAATCAGCCTGAGGCACCTGCTTTGCTGTATAGCATGGATAGATACCTCACCTCCAGACACCAGCAGAGCAGCAGGAACACCCTCCAAGCTACGCTCCATTCCTTCATTCTCTGGGGCACTGAAGCTGCTGGCGCTACACAAGCTTTATCTCTCACATACACACGCATGCCTACACACATAAGCACACAGAGGCAGTAAACAATAGGCTCTTCATTATTAATTAGGAGTCAAGTTTTTGCCTCCATTATGCAGAAGAATAAACACTGAGTGAACTTTAACTGTATACAGTACATTAAAATGCTCAACATGCAAAGGTTTGAACACCCCAGGTAATTTGCATCTTTTGTTGATTTTTTTTAAAATGTGAAAATAAGTACTAAACACACTTATGGCATTTTTCTCCAGATTGTAGCACATAATACTTAATTATTTACTGAGCTTAACATGAAAGAAACTATAATATATAGCATTTGCAAGAACATTTGCACAGCCCAGATTGTAGGTTTTATTTTATAAAAATCCAATATGATTTTTAGAGCACGTGTCAACAAAATATCAATTGATCAGGGTGCTAAATCATTTGCATACCATGTGCTGCACAAAAACAATGTAGCAGTTCTCGGAGAGAGAGAGCCACTGAACGATCACACTCAACACGAAGCTTATCGTTGACTCCAGCCAGGAAGCTGGGCAGGATTTATTTGCTTAGTTACCAGCATTTAAAAAGGCCCTCAAGTACCAGTGCGTCTCCTAGTGCCTAGGATGTGCACGAGCATAAACCCATGTCAAGTGCGATGGCGATGAGCAGCAGATCCGCCCAAGTCACTACTCTCCACACTCTTCACGCCAGTGGCAGATCTGCACGCTCATCGCCAGCTCACTCTCAAAGCACTTCTAACACACAACTTCCCCTGTCTTCCCCCATCCCCAAACACACATGTACAAAATAAGCATTAAAGCGTTCCCTCTGTACTTTACCCATGATGCACCTGTCCAAACAGCCAATGCCGGCACCGCTACAATATTGTGGTGACTTTGGGGTTGGGGTTTGCCCTCATTGGGTGCCTCTGCGGTAGTGGGCACGCAGAGCATCATGGGAGGGGTGTGTTTTTGTTGGGGTTTGTGTATTGTGGGGCTTAAACGTTTGTGTTTGGGGATTTTTTGGGGTGATGTGTGGTTTATTGTGTGTGTGTTTGTGTACATGGGAGCTTGTCTGCTCGGTATGTCCGCGTCACCATGGACGAGAAGAGAGTCCAGTCCGCACTGAGCAGACTAAGCTCGAGCCGGGGTTGTTATGTGCTGCTCTGAAACAAGAAGGCGCATGGGTTTCTTTAAGTCTTGTTCAAGGCTGGTAAAATAAAGGATATTGGATGCTGTCCAATTTGCATCCAACCCTTGTGTTCGAGTTTCACTCGTAGTGGCTTGGGGTTTCCCTCTCAAGTTCACTACAATATGTTTAAACTAGTTTTACCGAATGTACCCGTTTGGTAGAGTCTTTGAATCTGAATAGCTTCCAGCTCAGATGCAGGACAGATCTACAAGACAGAAAAGCCTCAATAAAAGGATCTGATGTTTCACTTTCCTTTTAAAAGGCCTCATGATATCAATGCCTTTCATTGATTCACAGACATAAACTATACTCCCCTTCAATTTGTGCAGTAATATACGGATATAGCTGACAGCAGGGCTGAGGAACACCACTATTAGTGTCCAAGTGCTTGAGATGAGTGCTTGGGTGAAACGAAAGTGTTGCAATAGATAATGACAGAGCCACGCAATTAAATTAATTAGAGACAAAAAATAATAATTGGTCATTAGAACGATTAAAAGGGAGCTGCTCCCTTCTTCTGTCACCATTACCGCTTGGCACACACTCCTGGAGAAATGCTCCTTTCCAAGGGAACATGTTCATTTTTCTCAGCAGCTCCAGAGGCTCATGCACTTAAAGCGTCTGAGTGGACCATGACATCGCCTGGTAGTGAAAAAAAATTGCTAATGGGCTAGTGAATCACACAGGGTATTAAAAGAACACTGCTGCGAGGTAAAGATATGAGCGTCTATCTATGTATGAGTGGAAGAAAATGGGCGAGATAAGGTCGTTTGAAAAAGAATGAGTTAAGAGTATATATATCCTGAAAAACACTCTTAAATGCTTTCTTTTTTTATACTAGCTTATATCACTCATAAATAAACGAGACTGGTGAAGGTAAGTGTTTTTAAACAGAGATTTGTAAGAGAAATAATCTTATCAAAAGAAAAAAAATATTTGCTGTCAACATGTGAGATAATTTCACTTGCGAATTTGTTTTTTGCAGTAGTCAGAACATAACTTTTGGGTTATAATCGAGCATGTGCTATTTGGGGAAATAAGGCTTGTTGTTAAAAACTGATGTGAAAATGACTATTTGTCATTGTGAACAGGACCCATCACACAAAGCGTTCCAAAAAGAAATGTGATCTCTGCATTTAATCCATCTGCACATGGAGCAGTGCCCAGGGAACAGTGTAATGGGACAGTACCTTCCTCAAGAGTACATGAGTAGTGGCTGGGCCAAGACTTGAACCTGCTACCAAGGCCAATGTCCAAACCAAAAGACC
Organism: Lepidarchus adonis; assembly: GCA_037576955.1. Classification (NCBI taxonomy): domain Eukaryota; kingdom Metazoa; phylum Chordata; class Actinopteri; order Characiformes; family Lepidarchidae; genus Lepidarchus; species Lepidarchus adonis. Next base: position 5,658,195 of record JBBIGC010000036.1, read on the forward strand.
ACCACTGCTCACTAAAACTAAACATGCACTAAACTAGTCTTAGACATTAGTTGTTTTGCTCTAAGAATCTTGTAATTAATTTTTTTTAGCATTTTCATGACCCCATTTGCTTGAAGCAATGCGGCAAACAGATACAATCACTTACTGAAGCTGAAACATCACATCTACCAAAACACAAGGCGTCAACTCTCAGCATTGCTGCTTCTTTAAGGTGGAAATGGAAGTGGCCCTGAGTTCTTAAGCACTAGTGTAGCGCAGATTGGAGGTGGTGTGGGTAAAAAAGGAAAAATTAACCCAGAGCGAAGTTACTGGGACATGTCACATTTGCAAGCACAGCTGAGAACGCCCAAACCAGCATAAACGACAAGGAAAAAGGCAGGATTTCTGAAAAGTTCCATGTTTTAGGGTATCATGATGTGGCTCAAGGGGCTGTGTGTAAAAATGGCCTCACAGTTATATTGAAAAATCCCTGTTTTAAGAGTGCAGACTGCAGTGACTTCAGCTGGACTCCATCCACACACTGCATTCAGCAGTTGTAATCATGATCTTCGTTAGCTAGAACAAGGGCAGTTCTGCATGGAATGTAAATCTGGGGGAGAGAGAGAGAGAGATTAACATATATGTGCAGGTCTACAGCAAAACGTTTTGCTCATATAACTGGTAAAACATGGCACTTAACCAAACCATTTATTTAAGCACAGCAAAAAATACCTTTTCTTACAAAACACCAATCACAGGAGTGCTGGCTGACTGCTGCGATAATAAATTCCCATATTGAGTGCATTAATATTCCTGTGTCCCTTTTTTCACTAGTTTTACTGGGGGTACAGACTGAAAAATCTGAACGCAAAACGTATCCACCACAGTAAAGCTCATACACTAAGTTAAATACGAGACACACATCCACTTAAATTCTTTTGGACCAAAGCCTATTGAATAATTAAGCTGAGAATTTCATAAAACTGTTCTTTTCTCCCAGTAGATGTGATTGGGCGCATTTTCATGCCATTTGAAGTCCGCCTACTATGTCGTCACATTTTGCCCTCTATTAAAGGGCCAATTAAATTTTTTTTGCCCTGATGTCCACTTAAGACCTGTGGTTTTATTAACCCAGAACTGTCGTCATTTATGTTCACATGAATATTAGCAACCTCTCCTCATATCTGATGAGCAAAGCTGTTTTTGCTTTTGAAGACGAATACAGTGTCTCACAAAAGTTATTAATGTATTTCCCCAACAACAGGCCACTCCACATTACAGATCGCCCCATTCTATAAGCCGCAGAAATTATTATTATTATTATTTATGATTTAAAACTTTAAGATAAGCCGTGTCATGTTATTAGCTGCTGTTTTCCTGAAATCTACCGATCTAAAGTTAAAGCACCTAATATGGCAGCTATGTACCGATAGTGTCATTATATCATAGTTGAGCGTGAACAATTAAATATATAACACTTTGAACTTATCAATATCAACTTCTATATCAATATCAATATCTTAACACAAGTCCTACACTGCAGAATCTAAGCTCTAGTTTGCTGCTTTTTGAGAAGCAACGCCTGCAATATCTGAGCGCGATATCTGTGACGAAAACGTGTTTGACATCATCATTTTTGCATTTCAGTGTTGCTAATTTTATACTGAAAAATGTACATGTAGACGGATGACTGACATCGCTGTACTGCCGCGCCCCCACCATCCAGTCGTTCAAACAATAATTAAAAACTCATCTTTTCCAGGCCAACAATAAACTTTTGTTCCTTTTTTTCTGTTAAATTTAGCTTTTTCAGCTTGTATTATACACTAGGATGTAATGTAATGTATCAAAGGCCTGAAAAGTTTGAGAGGCTGGATGCAGCAGTGCCAAATAATGGACAGAACATTGCCACTGATCTGTCTTTGCTTCGCGCTGCTTTTCAAACAGTTCGTCGCTACAGTAAACAGCACATTTAAACTCAACTAATCATTTGGCGATGTCATCTTTTTGTGCACTGAATTATATTTTTAGAGAATGTGTTTTTAGGTTTTTAGATAGACTGCTCCATTTAAACAAGCCACACTTAATACCAGGTTTGTAAAACTCATGTATAAGCCATGGATTTATCATTGGGAAATACGGTAAACCCCTCACATTCTTGTATATATATTATTATATATTTTCATAGGACAACACTGAAGACCATACTTAATCACAAAGGGACAATGGTGGCCTAGTGGTTAGGACCCCTGAGATCATAAGGTTGCAGGTTCAAGTCCCAGCCTGGGCACCACTGAGGTAAACCGCTGTAGTGTCTTGGTCACTTTGCTGCAGCTCAGTTTCAGGGTGTTGACAATTTTCTTATAGCCTAGCCATCTTTATGTAGAGCAACAAAGTCTTTTTTTCAGATCCTGAGAGAGTTCTTTGCCATGAGGTGCCATGTTGAACTTCCAGGGACCAGTATGAGAGAGTGTGAGACCTTATAACACTAACAAGTCACATGACACCGGGAAGGGAAAATGGCTAATTGGGCACAATTTGGACATTTTAACTTAGCAGTTTAGACTGACTGTGTGTTGAGATATTTTGAGGGCACATCATGTGTGTCATATCTTCAGTGTTGTCCCATGAACAGACACAATAAATGTACTTACTTTTGTGAGATACAGTATATTTAGAGAAACCTCTGACTGCAGCTTAATTATTCGCACATTCTATATCAGTCTTTTGCGTTCCATCAAAATGTGCTTTTGGACCAGGAGATATAGAAGCACATTTGAAGCTTGTGGAGTGTTCTGTGCTCCAAATAACAATTTAGTTTTCAAATGAGGGAGAAAAAACGATTAACTACGATCATCCTGAATAAGGCATCCAGAGCTGTAATTAAGGCTTGACTCATGCTTTTACTCACACACCCACTGGTCAGCTTGCTCACCATATTACACACCGACTTAAATCTGCTGCCGTCAGTTTCCATTCTCACATCCAAGGTTATATGCCAAACTTCACAGTCAGTGCTAATGAATGCTTTGTCAAGCCACATTTTAATCAAACGAGACAACAAGCAAAAGACAAAGCTCTTATTGCATCACTTAAGGGAATTTACAGTATACAGAGAATATAATATATGCGTAAGTAAAAATTGCAAGGTACTCTTTATTCCAGGTTTCAACTAATTAATCTATGTGTGTTTGTAGCAACTATTGGCAGGTTGACAAACTTTATATACATACACATATATACCATACAGTGTGCGTGATTATATATATATATAAATAATGTGTGTGTAATATATGTATATATATATGTGTGTGTGAATGAAATACATATATATATATATATATATATAATAAGATAAGGTTAGGTACATTATTAGTCAGACTGAGATGGATTTAACATGGGCAATTAGTGACCAACTTGAAACAGCTTCAAGTTTTACTATTTGCTTGAATATTTTCTAACAAAGTGGCCTTGGGGAGGAACAGAATGGCATCTTCATTAGGAAAGCTGATAGCCTTGAGGAGCCAGGGCAGGAAATTAGCAGCAGGCAGCGCTGCGCTCGTTTCAGTCCGCTGGAAGCTAAGAGTTGATTGGATACGGTGCAGACTACATTGCGCTGGTGACATTTCTCTTTGAGGGGAAAAATGGATGTATGGGTCCAAATGTCTTCTGAATAGGCCAGAGCGTGTGTGAAGAGAGGGGGAGGAGGAAGGGACACTTGTGTGCAGCAGGTAGAGGCTGATTTCCTCAGGGAGCTGCTGGAAGACTTTATTAACCAGGCTTGAACCCAAAAGCTCGAGCCTGGCTGCTCACATCACTGAACCATTTCACCCAAGCTCCTGACAATGGCAAGAGACAATCACTGCTCCAGCAAAGGCTGCTTCACTGGGTTCCTATGGAAACATCTGCCCACAGGGGCGGATTTGAACATGTGAATGTGTTGATGTGTAAAATGTGAAGAATTTACTTTTTCTTCACTGTGAATCACCAAACTATTAAAAATTAATGTAAAATAGATTTTGGCTTGGATGGATGGTTTTAGGTAAACATTTAATTTGTATAGAAACCAACTTCACATATTGTTTAGAACACAGATTTTTAAAAACTATCCATTTACGTATATGCCATTTAAGGGACCAAAAAAATGAATTGGAATGTCAAAATAATTGAATAGAGCTGGAACATCATCATCCCTTAACACACACTGAAATTATATGTTTATTTTATATAATTATATTTTATTTTTAATTTTTTTTATTGTTTTTAACAGGTTAATGTACAAAGCATCAGTTTTCCCTGCCCTCACGCACCTGATCCAGCTCACCGGCTAATTTCTTCATGAGCTGGATTAAGTGTGTTGAAGGCAGAGAATTGTGCAGGGTGTTGAGTTCCTAGTGCTGAGTTTGGAAACAACTGACATAAGAGTTTCTCTGGAGATGAGGGAGAAAAACTCCATTAGCCACCACTAGATGTCACTGCAGTAATTTAGATGACGCACAGGTGGAGTAGGGATGTGTGCTGACTATTTTACTTTACGTAAGCAGCAGTCTCTGGGTTTCACTGTATTTGCCCTGCTCATGGTATGACACTTTAAACACCACTCTTTACTGCAATGGGTTATTTTGGAACTTAAGATTAAAGATACATGAGCTTTACAATATCAGTGAGCTAACAAGTCCACCTAAAAGAGCTCATGAAGTAGGAAGCCAGCCAGTGGTATAGTGCCAAGGAGTAGTACTGGAAACCAGTGCCATATGAATGAAAAGAATAATTTAAAAATATATTTTTCTCTTAATTACAAACACGTTAACACAGGTTAAAAGAGTTTAAAAGTTCTTTAGTGTCTTTAAGAACTCCATGGCTAATGTTAGTTTATACCCTATTCATTTGCATAGCACACCTGCCTCATCTCATCTCTAAATTGTCCATGAGTATGTGTGTGGAGGTGTGTGTGAATGGTTGTGTGTCTTTGTTGCCCTGTGATGAGTTGCCCTCCTGCCCAAGGTGTACCCTGCCCTGGCCTGTGGTCAGCTAGGTTTGGATCCAGCTTCCCTGTGACCCAATATTTATAGGCGGAGTGAACAATGAACAGATGAATGAAAGTTGATCAGTGAAAAAATCATACAATGTAGAACACACACCTGAGAAACACACATAAAATTGTTATTTTGCACTAATAAGAGCTTCCCCAGTGTTCAGAAGACATCTACTTTTTTACAGTTAGGGTTAGATGCTCAGTGATGCATTCTTACTAATGTAAATCAGATGTTCTGAATCTGTTCTTCTGAGGTTTGTGGCTCTGTATTCTCACAGGCTAGTTCTGGAATACTAGCGCACAAGAAAAAACCCCTGAAGCAACAGGTATGAGTTTAAAAAAGGGTTAACAACTGATTACAGAACAACCAGAACACCGTGAGTGGAGTCTGGAGAGGCCTTAGAACCGTCTCAGGCCACAAAGATCTCAACTTTCTGCCGGGAGTTGGGCGAATGAGCTGAACCACTTCTTCAACCGGTTCGACTCCACCCCTACACCCACACTGCCCTCCCTGATACACCACCACCCCACTTCTGGCTCACCTCAAGCACCTCACACCTCTCTGACAATCGGCACCTTTTTCTCACCCCCACCTTACTCCTCTCCCACACCCCCCCGACCACAACACCCAATATACATCCCGCAGACGGCCCCAGTTTGACCATTTCGGCTGCTCAGGTCAGGAGAGAGCTGAAGAGGACCAATGCCAGGAAGGTGTCTGGTCCAGATGGCATCAGCTCCAGGGTCATTAAGTGCTGTGCTGACCAACTGGGCGGGGTAATGGAGCACTTGTACAGCATGAGTCTGAGGCTGGGGAGAGTTCCACAGCTCTGGAAGACCTCCTGCGTAGT
>JBBIGC010000036.1:5668568-5682048 GCA_037576955.1 Lepidarchus adonis
AAATCCGAACTGCCTGTTTACAGTACAGTCGCATCGGCACATATCGGATTTATATCGGATTTATTTCCACATATGAACGAGGCCTGAATCCGATCTCAACATATCCGAACGCATGCGTTTTTTCCCTGTTTACACCGTCATGGGACAGATCCAATCTGTGTCACATATGAGCAAAAAATCGGAATTGGGTCACAATTAACTGACACTGTGAATGAGGCCTTAGACGACCAAGTGTTAGAATTGTACCTTTCAAAATAATCCGTAACCATTTATTCATGATGAAAGTAGTCCATCTGATCAAAAAGAGTAATATTTCGCATTGACTCATTTATTGGTGAAAAATCTTTGACATAAAGTAAATATGAATTTTGCACAACTTTGTGTTACTACTGCTTGTTAGAAAAAGTTGTTAAACAATTCACCCACCCCTATAGAACTGTCATTCTACATCTGTCCTTAATCCGACAGCTATTTCTGCTTTTTGCACAGTTACTTAAGGGGCTTTCAAATAGAATAAAGCTAAAGTACCGTAATTACATCAAACTCCTAATAGGCCAAAGATGTAAGGATCTTGCTTAGAAAATGTGCATGAAAGGAATTATGCAGATTAAATTCACCAAGCTACTAGCAGAGATAAAACACACACTTGGAGCAGTGTGCAGACTTTATTTCATGTTCAAGGACACAAATGGCCACACTGTTATTGGGTGATAGAAGCAGCGAAGTCCCTTTACTGCTGAGTCACTGTATAACAGCGGGTATATTAGAGCCGAAACCACTTTCCTCAGTCTAAATGATTACAGGCAGGTCCTTAAACTGTACATTACACACCTGCCCCATTTTCATTACACATAAAAACAGCTTGGAGAAATGAACGAACATTTCGAGAGAGAGAGAGAGATAGCGAGAGAGAGAAAGAAGACTGGAAGGTGATTAAATGAATAAATCAGCTTAAGAACTAACAATCTACAGCAGATTTATCTCCATCAATGCTTGTGAAAGCAAATGTTTGGGTGTGGCTGGAACAAATGAATGCCATTCAAATTGACAAACAGAACAATGATACTTTCTGCCATTTCCTCCGATTTCCAGTCACAGCATTGTTAGTCTTGCTAGACGTCTACAGTACATGTCGGGATTATTTTGGTCCCTTAACGTTGCCAAGAACAAGAAGCAACATTGCTGATGTTCTACAAGTGGTCCACCACCTCATTCAGGTGATGGTTCTTTTGACAAAACAGAACTCAAAATGTTCAAAGGCAGGTTATTTTTTGATCATTTTTTAAAAGTGGAAATAATAAAAAGGCAGTGTAACAATTACTAAGGAAAGATGCTGTTCTAGATATATGTACTACAATCCACTTCACTACACCCCTTAAAAAGGTCTGTAAGGAACAATTAAAACTATACAAGAACCTTCATCTACTGTAAAGGGTCTTCAAAAATGTAAGGGTTTCTTAAAAAACCTTTACATTATGGAGTCAAGCATCCATAGCCCTGTGCAGCACTTCCATAACTACCCCGATAGTGATTTACACTGTAGTAGAGCATAAACAATTCAATTGATACAATTTGGACTTTAGAGATATCACGCCACAATGCCAAAACTACGTTGCAGAATTTAAGCTCCATGCAACATCTGCAATATACGAGATGAACGCGTGTCCATAATTAGTGACAGCAAAGCAGCACAGGTCACAATTGACGACGTTTATGGATCTAATTTTGAAAGATTTGAAGGAAGGTAAGCCAAATAATTTTAGCATTTCAGGGTTGCTTATTTTATACTGAAAAAATGTGATGATCGACATTGCTGTATTGTCGTGCACGCACCCTCCAGTTGTTCAATAAAGCTTTTATTCCTTTTATTTCTGTTAAATGTAGTTTTTTCCAGCTTGTATTAATATCCTAGGATGTAATGTAATATAGCAACTAGCTGAAAGGGCTCTTTAAGAGAGACTGGATGTAGTAGAGAACTCTACCATCATATGCACAGAACTGCATCATACAGTAGCGGTAGCATGACAGAGCAGTGCAGAGTCATTTTCCAGCATCAAACAAAGGGTTTTCCTTCTTCTTTCTTCTTTATCTTCAAATTTATTTGTCGTATTTGCCAGAATATAACGTCCAGATTGTGAGGTTATACTTCGTAAAGCTAATCATGTGCACGTGTGTGTTTGTTTCCAGTGGAAAGTGGAGGTAAGCAATTGCGCTTTTGATGTTTCGGGTTTTATACTCACCGGTCACTGATCCATCTTTGCTTTGTATTGTTTTTTGAACAGTTCATTGCTGGATTAAACAGTTCATTTAAATTCAGCTAATTTGGGAATGGTGTCTTTTTGTGCACTGAATTATACTATTTGCGAATGTGTTTTTATGTTTTTAGATAAGACGCCCCATTTAAGCAAGACACACCCGAAACCACGTTTGTAAAATCAATGTATAAGCTGCGAACAATTGTTGGGGAAATACGGTACATGGGTTTGTAACTGTGACTCGAGCCACACTGTATATATCATGACCAGAGCCTCAAAGCCAAAGAAGTTAAAGCTTTGGCAATGAATGCCATTAGTTGTCCAGCAGTAATGATTAGAGATCAGTCTTTCTACACAGCGTATTCTTCTCCCTGCTCATGTACTTGTGTTTCTTCTTTAGGATGAAAGTTCAACTCTTCTGCCAACAGATGTCCAACAGAGTTGCTTAGGCTTTTTTCCTGTCAGGGCACCGTCAGGGCATGTTCAAACCACCAGAATGCCACATCTTCAGCACACACAACCTGTTTTCTTGGACAGGTTTTCATTGTAATACTGTAAGTGATCAGTGGCTGTTGCATTGTGACAATCCCTTGACCTTGCTCATAGTGCTGAGAGCTTTGTGGAAGTGCAAATTCAAGATGGAAGTAATAAAACAGTTTAAGTTGTGACTGTTTTCCAAGGCTACTTGGTTGAGTCTACTAAAGACACCTCTGGCTTCATTCATTTGGGTCTTGAAATCTTTTTTGGCACCATAATGACTGCTAATTGGGCCAAGAAGGTAAACAGTGTACTCAAGTGTACTCAAGAGCCTGCTGATCAGCAGTAACTTGATACATAGCTGATGCACTAAGGCACATAACGTGTTCTTGGTTCTATTAAGGAACTCTTGTTGAGTCCATTTAAGCTGTTTTGAGGATGTGAATCTGATTTCTTTTGAAATCAGAGCCATATTTTTATTCAGTGGTCTGTAACTGACATTTTGAACCCCTGAATTCTTCATAATTAGGAAGTGACAGTTTGAAGCATTTCCCAGGCAGCAGTGGCAAAGGGTAGGATAAAGTTTTGCATGACTCCACACTTGAAGATGCTTTAGAGTGTTGTTAATAATCATGTTATGCTCACATAAGCATAAAACTTTCCTAAGGGGCTGACTCTTTTAGCTTTTAGTGCATATCTTGCTCTAATGGTCCCGCTTCAACTTTCGTAGTGAATGGTGTCAAATGGCTTTTAAAACTAAGTGAGGTCGATGTAAAGCGATGCCTTCTGCTCATGAATAAAGATGCTTGGGGTCAAGATATAGAACATGTGGCCTCTTCCATTTTGGAGTCATCCCTTAGCTTTCAAGTACATCTGTCATTCTTTACATTTCATATACTATCGTACACAGATAAATATAGAGAGAAAAGCGAAAGGAGATTAATACCTTGCCAGCTGTGCTTTTTTCATTCCGTTTTCGTTCCCTCCTCCTGTCTTGGCAATTTAAAGCAATAGTTCTGCCAGAAATTAAACTTGCACAATTCCCTAAACTCAAACATAATTAATCAGCAAAGACATTTTAGTGTCTGAAGTTTACTTTCGCTCTGATGTAGCTTCTTTGGTTTTGCTAACAACTAATTAATGCAAGGTAGGCAGAGGCAACTGGGGCATAATAAGGGTAATATCTGTGGCGTCCTCTTGGCCCATTTTATATATTATCAATATAAAATGCTCAAAAAGTGAGGAAAAAAAAAATAAGAAATAAAAAGAAAACACTAAACATAAATCTATAACAACTAGGTTGCCATCATTTAAACTACCACACATTTGCTTGAAACCATACAACAATATTAAGTAATGTAAAATAGAAAATTTACAAAAGTATGTTGCACAGCTATAAACAGTTTTAGTAGCCAACTTAGAGTAAAGCCTAAATATTCATTTATTGACAAAAAATACAGGTTATTAATATTTCATTGATTCTTTATGGAAAATGGTTCATTTAATGGCCTAACTATGCTTAGAGTGTGTCCAAAAAGCAGCAGCACCTGGGGGCAGGTACAGTGTACTCAGTCAGTCTTGGGATTTGAAGCTATGACCCTAAGTTCGCTGGCTCATTTCTACTACCACTATGCTACAGGCCACAGGAGTTTTGTTTAAAAGAGAAGGACAAAGAAGGGCACTAAACAGTGAAAATCATACAGCAAGTATTTCCACCTTGCCACAACCCCTTTTTAAGTCTAATAATACAACAAAATCAGGAAGGACACATAAAAAACAGAAGTTCTTTAACTTCTTCATAAGTACATCTGGGTTCAGGCCAAATAAAGCCAAATGATCAGTATTTTGTCTGTCCAATGAAAAATGAACCTCAAATTGCTGCTCCCACAGGTAAACACACAACATTACAGTCTGGTCTGCAAGTTGCTGTTTGACAGAAGCAAATGAAAGTGAATATAACATCATCCTGAAATCAATCAAGCTGCTACAAATTCCTTAGGTCACTCAGAGCACATTCATGTATACAAGATTTTACACAGTTACTGTCACACTCTTAACTATACCATCATCAACATTGGTAATATTCCATTTAGGATCAAAATTCAAGTTAAATACTAAGTTTTGACAACATTAAGTTCTAATCCAGTACTCAGCAATATCAGAAAGAGCTGTGTGTGGCTCTACACAGTAAGAGTAAGGCTTATTTGGTGTGATGTACTGTTTATTTACTGGTAGTAGATGATCCATTCCAAAATCAAGTAAGCCTGCATTACTCATTAGCTACATTAGGCTTATAGCTTTGTTGGAAATCTAAAGCAAAGTTCAAACACAAACCGTGCCTCCGCTTATCAGCTGCACTTGAAGTAAGAAGAAAATGAACTAAAGTGTCACTTTAAGTAACTGTCAACAATTAGTATTCGCAGTTGGAGGACATAATTGAATTGGAACTCACCAGAAGTGAATTGTGTTGATTCTTAAAGGCCAATGGCTCGGAAAAGAACTCTGTGTCTTGCTGGATTCGCCCGTGTCCGCCATATTGCACATCGTCCGAGTTCAGCTGGATCTTGTATCTATGTGAAATTATGATTAAGGAACACAGACAGAGAAAAGAGTTGCCATCTAATTTACAGTGCAAGTGACAGATTGTTCTTAGTGAAATGATTATTATTGGTATTAGTATTATTTTTCACTCATCAGTACTTTTCATTCATCATTACTTCCCTTTCAAGGGACTTCAAAAAGCCTAAGTAGCAAACACATAATTATTGGTCTAATAACTAACACTATCTTTCATTAGTCTTTAATAATGAGGGTATAATTACAATTACCCAGCGGCCCGTCTGTTTTTTCAGACAGCTCATCCCTCATGAGCACAGCAGCTCTGAGACAGATGAGTCTGATAGTTATGAATGAGGGTTGGTTTCCGCAAGCAAAAACATGTGAAGCTGTGGAGCAAAACATCTGTACAGGCTCCCTGGGAAATGGCACAGCTGTATGCAAACAACAATAAACCACATTTGTATTCTACTGAAACAAATTTAAGGGTCCTTTTGTCACCTTGAAGACAGCGGGTGTACTGTACACAGTGTGTATGCTTTGTGAAGCAGAACTAAACAGGGTTAAAAGCCCAAGAAGCTTCATTTGAGATGAAAGCAGAGGGTTCTTTCCATCTGAAACAAACATATTTCATTTCCATCCTGTCCCGTTGAGCTGATGGGGCAACCCAACACCCCCCTGCTAACTGGAGCAATCATTAGCTACAACATCATTTACCCCTCACTGGGGGCAGCATAACAATACATTTCTATGTGTCCAAACACTGAACTGCACTGCACACAAATCTAGGCTTGTGATGGATCTGATGCACAAACACAAACAGCACAGCATTACATTGTAAACAAAGTCAAGCACATAGTTATAAAAATGTCTGGCAGAGAAAAGCACCATAAGGTTTCCCTGCATTGTTTCTATAACGAAATTAAAAAAATAAGGGATAATTTGGTCAAATACCAAAATGACTCAGTTTTGCCCCCTAACCCAAATGCAGAGGAGTAGATAAGACATGACTAAAAATGTGTTTCTTATTAGTTTTGCTTTAGAGCTACAAGGCTAATTTAAACATTTGGAATCAGTACTTTTGATCATATAAGAAAGTATGATTTCTAATACAGTAGACATGCAACTGTGAAAGAAAATTGTATATAATTAAAAACAGTGGTGAAAGCTTCATGTCAAGGTGCAGTACTCAACACCTTAACAATCGTATAATGGGGTTTCATGCTAATCATTATTATTTACGATACTGTATATTACATTAGGAATGAGGCATTAATTGTGATACACTATGGAAAACTTTCTTTCAGCATTTCACACTTTACTATAATTAAATTTAAACAGACAGCCTCAGTAACAACTTGTGTAGTATCTCACTACTGTATGTTTTAACCACTGCAAAAATAATTACTAAACTACATAGAAACTACTGTATATATGAGCAATAATAACCAATATCGCTTTGCTACAGTAAAATCAACATGTGTTTTGAAACTGTAGTTAAACGTACTGTGGAGCAGCATTAATAAACTATGATATCCATAAAAGCTTTTTATTACACTTAACATATACCTGTATAAACATGTATATAGGCATATTCTAACATGTGTCAGTTGTGAGTATATTCCACACTTCCTTAATAGAAATAACTTCGTTCTTAAATAAAGTGTCCCTTATGGCAGTTGATGCTTGTTGGAATAAGGCTTTATAAACCTTTTCTCCACTTTATATTAAGTGCCCACAATAACTGTATAATTACACATCAACAGTATGTGCGTAAACAATGTCACAAATAGAACTAGACAATGCAATACCGTACACATGCGTTTTTTCCCTCATATGTATCCTACTGTCATTACATACAATCATATGTATTAACATAAGCTGCATTATTGTAACCCATGTGTAACAGTGACTACATCACCAGCAGTTCCATTGTTGCAGCAGGCATTATTATAGTGTAATTACACTATAACAAAATTTCAACAAGTATTAATCGAGATCTATATTTTAATGAAGTAGTCATAGAAGGTGTCTGTTGATATCATGTAACCTTACAGGTTTAATGTCAATATTTGCGCGGACCAGCAAGGTGTCACAGATAAAAACAACAACAAAAAAAAATACGACCAAAACAAAAACGGGTATTTTGTAAATATAATAATAAAGGTGAATCCACTGTGTAATTATGTAACTTTATTAGCAGCGTCTTTCTGAAATGTGCTAACAACAATCAGAGTAACGTCCTCCTCTGCTCCTCATACGCAATGGTCGCTATGGTAACACGTAAACGTTCCTTTCAGAATAGGTTTTCAGTGCTGTTGTGTTAATCTCAGGGTTTTCTGCTATGACTTTCATTCAGAATACCGGCAAAGTTGATGTCTCTAACGTACTTAGAAGCTATAGATTGAAATCGTATTTTTTTTTAAAAAGTTACATTTTTTTGTACGGCCCGGTAAGAAATGCTCCAAGGCCTTGTACCAGCCCGGTGGATGGGGACCACTGCTCTATAGTACAGTGTTACCTAAACGCGCTACTTACTTATCTATGTATAAAAGGTTTAACAGACTTTTATAGACACTAGTTCTATCACCTCACCTATCGCAGGTGCAAGACTAGGACCAAACTCAAAACTAGACTCTCAAATCCAAAACTGACACACCTGGTTAATAATTACACAGGTCATGAGGTTTAATGAAGAAAATAAATCTGCCAGGTCTGTTTAACAAGTCAGCAAGCTAGAACAAGCCAACCCAGGGGAGCGCTACAGTCTAAATTACATCCTTGACAGTCTTGAACATTAGAAAAATGGAGACTGCTGATTGTGTTAGCAGAGGAGTAGCAACAGAGGCACAAGAAATATACTTCTGTATAGTCTGTATAGACTACATTGTCCATAAGACAGTGAAAAAAACTAAATACATTTAGGTGTGGAATACATAATGCTAAACATAGAGTTTACATCATAGTTCTTTTAAAATACTGTTTGAACTGCAGCCACACAAGTCCCAATGTGCTGAATTGGTACTATTTATTGTTCTCTAGGTTTTGCCATTTCCATCTATGCCAAATATGAAGATGCAAACAAACAAACAATAGATTTGCGCAGAATCTTGATGTGTTAAAGTTAATATCCATAATGTTTTATACATCTTAAGGAAGATAACTTAAAATAGCTTAAAATATATAGCCACATCAATAATTTTTCTGCCATCTGTCATGTCAGGTGAACGGCGACAGTTTTTCTGCTCATTGGAGTGAATCAGAGTCCACACTGGCTTTCAGGACAGTCCGATGTGTATTCAGATGATGCTGAAAATGGTGAATGAATCAATTGCCATCAATGTATGCATCCTTATTGTGTTTATATGGCATTAATTTAATGTTCTGGAGGAATGGAAAAGTCCCATGATTCTTCACACACTGAAGTCACAGATGTGGGGGTGATCTTTTCTGTACCTACGCTGCCATACAAGGAGGACTTTTAACATAAGTACATCTGGGTTCAGGCCAAATAAAGCCAAATGATCAGTATTTTGTCTGTCCAATAAAAAATGAACCTCAAACCCCATAGATTATGAAAGCGATCTGGACTGCCTTATTGCTGCTCCCACAGGTAAACACACGACATTACAGTCTGGCCTGCAAGTTGCTGTTTTACAGAAGCAAATGAAAGTGAATATATCATCATCCTGAAATCAATCAAGCTGCTACAAATTCCTTAGGTCGCTCAGAGCACATTCATGTATCCAAGATTTGAATGACCATGTGGACAAGGCCTTATAGCCAAGCAAATGACAAGGACAATGACAATGACAATACTAACCCTAACCTTTGAACAGCACTGTATACGCCTGTGAAAATCAGTACATAACTGCTTGACAGCAATGTATATTTTTCTTCCCTTGTCAGCTCCATTAGCCATATAGATCCAGTTGACAGAACAGGAAGCTTGCATCTTGCAGTGCTGTAATGGAAACATACTGTGCATTAAATCCTGGTCTTTAGCGGGTTTTACACTGAAAGCTGATAATTGCTGCCTGCTGCTCGTCTAAAAGCGTCCCCGCCAGTGTAAGCAGACTAAGAGAGGCAGGTGGCACTAGCTCATTAAAGAGGTACTTTTCTGCTTCCCAAATTCACCCCATAATCCACACACTACCTCCATACACAATTCTATTACTGCACTCCCTATACTGCTTACAAGGGAGAAGAGAATCAAACAGTGCGTGTATGAGATTACATATGCTGACTGCCATGATAGTTTTATAATCATACAATAAAAACAGCACTGCTTGCTGTAAAATTTGGGATTTGAAAGGTATTTTAGCAGAAGACAGAAAGCGCAGCATGTAGTTTCACACTGTTTTGCTTTGCACAGAAAATGGAAACCGCACATAGATTTGCTTATGTGTTTTTTTTTACACTGTATGACATTGTACTACAACTAAAAAGTGCAAAAGCAGCAGCCATCTTAGCACCACAGCAAGTATTGTCCACTTTCATAGTGTGGTCTCGGTTTTACACCTACAGAATGATTTCACATACAAAATAATAAAAATGTTAACAAATAACAAAAAAAAAAAATAATGCTAAAGACAATGAAAAATGAAATAGTACATTCATTATAAACAGTAAAATCAATTATTTAATATTACAAAATGCATCAAACCATCACACTCAAATTCCAGTCACCTTTCAGGTGCTTGGTGCTTGGCATAACAATGGAGCTGGACAAGGGGGCAGGTTTGTGGCCTGGCAATAAGGGTGGAGCTTCTTAAGAGAATTTTCTTTTCCAGGGTTTTCCAGTGGTTTGAGTTGCATTCATTTCAAATGATATGTTTTGTGTAAATAAGTATGATGGTAAATATGTGCTTTCCAGCTTGGCAAGCATTCTCATTTGAAACTGGAAACTTAACATTGCATAGTGAATCTAAACTCTGACCGTTTTTACAAAAGGAGGGTGGAGCATGGAAAGACCACTTTAAAGGAACCTGGGGGTTGGGCAGGTATTTGAGCTAAACCTAGTAAATGGAAGGCCAATTGTGAAAGAGCACTTCCTTAGCTTTCTGCTGTTACCTTGGTTTACTTTGCACAGAATTGCAGCATCTCTTTGCAGGCATTTTACTTTCGTCTTCTTTTTTTCCCCCCTGTGTGTTGTATTGCATCTACATCCCCATGCTCTAGTGGTTTCCTCCCCCTCTCTGGTTGTCTGGCAGGGGTCCTGATCCGCTCTGTGAGCCCTCATACCGCTCTGCCTCACTGAACACTTTTCTTTCTCTCTCTCTCTCTCTCTCTCACACACACACACACACATCCAGTCAATGACAACAGATCTCTCACACGGTAGAATCACCACACTGGAAATACACACAGCCTCTGGGTCATTGGCCTAAACTCCTCCAACTATTTACATCTCTCCCTCTACTGCACCTTAGGCCAAACCCAAACAGCCTCAGTGACTTGCTCTGCCAGTTCCACTCAGCTTTAACTCCTCTCTCCTCACTCTTCCTATACACACGCTAACTCAGCCCTGCAGAGCCGGGGGAGTGCAGACAGATATGACAGGCAACACATGAGGGAGTGTTCAAGTGTGCAGTTTAATTATGCAAAGTTCCAAAAGGCTTCAGCATCTGCCCACTCATGGATTTCATAAGTGATTACAAAGAGGAAAACGTTTAATTGGTAGCCTCTCTCTCTCTTTTTTTTTCAGCTGAGATCACACCGTTCATCACAAGTTTGCTGACACATTTATTTCTCTTGAAATTTTCATTGTTAGTCCTTAGTTGACCTAACCATGCATTTTATCTAGAGAAATTGTCGCATGGTTAAATAAGAATGTATTTTGTATGCATGCTAATGCTAACACTAATAAGACAGATTGAACAGTTTTTGTGTAGCTAACAAAAACAATGGCAAATTTGTTGTTGTCAAACATGGATTATATTGCACTGTATTGCAGTAGTTAGCGCTGTCACCACTCAGCTTCTTGCTTTTCAAAGTGTATTGGTATTTCACTGCTTCTGAAAACACTTCCAACCTGTTATTGTAGTTCTGAATATCTGTAGACAGTGTCCTAATTAAACTCAACATGCAAATATCATTTAAAATATGTAATAAATAAAATTATTTTGCTATTATCTCTAGTATGACAGTTTATTTTTATACTGTAGACAAGCATTACCATCTTACTTTACTGTTATGTTCATGTTAATGTCTCTGTTCTAGTGTACAAGCCTTATTTATCTAGTGTCATTAAACCTTCAACGCAATAGGACTTACTTCCTGCACTCAACCCTTACATTGTCAGTTTTGTACATTTGCTCCAGCTCCTCACCCCTTCCTCCAGTGGGTCAGGGTCTCCTGCATGTGCCTGAAAACATGCACCATTACATAATCACCAGTGCTTCCCCCACCTCAGCCTGCTACTCTATACATGATGCATGAAGAGCGAAAAGTTTCTACATTAAGTCCAGCTGTCCTAGATACAGAGTTCACTAGTTGTCTGTACGAGAACTTGCCCTCAAGGCTCTTGTCTCTGAAAACATCTTCAACCTTGCCTGAAACAGTTTAAGTGACGCCAAGCAGATACAGACAGATAACCGATATTCTTGTTGTTTTTGTTTTTGTTTTTGAAAGAAAAACTCTCCAGTACTTATTTTTTCACATGTGCATTTCAACTGGTTTTTCAAAAAAACATTTCAAAAGTGGGCTTACTTTGCAAAATCCAACTCAGTTTCAGAAAATCAGAGAATAGAAACAGAGATGGACGAATAGAAAAATGATAAAACAAAAAAAAAAAACCCACACTTGTTAAGACAGGGAATCCTCGAGTTACGTCACACTCGACATACAACGATTCGTGGTTGTGTCACTGGCTTTTAAAAAATGAGCTTATTTACTGAGCAACATTTCCTAAATGCTTTACACAAAAGAGACTGGTGTTACCTATATGCATGCTGCTCGTTCATGCATGTTGCCAGCTGTAAATAAAGCACAGTTCTGAACAATAAAGCCTCCGCAGCCTCGTAACAGGCATGCGTTCCGACTTACGACGAAATTCCTGTTGCGTTGCATGTAGAGAAACAGAACCCCAATGTAACTTGAGGACCCCCTGTACCAACACAAAAAGTGTGTGTGTGTGTGTCTGTAACAGCTGTGTTTTGTTGATCACAGAACCCTGGCTTCATGAATCGATTCCGGACTCCGCCTTTCAGCTAAAAGGCTACAATGTGAGGTGAGTGAGCAGACACAAGTGATACAAAACATGCATGCACTAGTAGAGTTTTCTGGATGCGCGGGGGAGCTAGCTGTCTGCTTTGATGGGGCAGAAAAGCAAAACTGGCAGAAAAGCAAAACAGGCAGTTTAACAGTTACATTAGGATTTATACTTGATGGTCATGATATAGTCATTTACTACATCGCACATGTAAAAAAACGAGATGCATTAAGTATACTCGATATATCGCCCAGCCCTACATTATACCTACATATATAACTGGAGATGATGATACTAAAACATTCCATTCATCTGCAAATACTTCAGCCATTGATCTTTTATGCACTTTTGGTCCTTCTTGATACTCTTCAGGTCACTGTAGAGCACAGCAACACCACACCTCTGTCTCTGTGTGTGCCTTCGGCCATCGATCACCTTTGGCCCAGGCTGTCCTGGCTCAGAAAGCTTGACCGTGATAAGCTATCAGACACCCTCATCACCCAGCCACGTTCCCAATGAGCGCCCCCTTCGGCAAGAAGCCCCTGCTGGGGCTGTGCGGCCCCTGAGACCCGGATGGGTCGATAATCTCACACAGAGGAGAAATGATTGATCCTTTTCCCAACTTCCAACAACTCCCCTCCCCCAAACCTTCAATCCACCACTCTTGATGGATTTGCAAGCTGATACTTTGTGCTGCGGATCTATAGCAATGGCTAGGCCTATGCTCAGCTCAAATGCTAGAAGAAGACAGGAGTTAATGGCACAGAGATATGAAAGAGATCCAGCTCAGAGAGAGATCACATTTGTTCTGAGGCCTGTATGCGTGTGTTAAAGTTCTGTTTGGGCAGAAGAAATTCGCTGTGGCATTACTGTATTATGGATGGGAGATAATGAGGTGGATAGAGGACACACACACACACACACACACACACACACACACACACACACACACACACACACACACACACACACACACACA
>JBBIGC010000036.1:5689067-5699217 GCA_037576955.1 Lepidarchus adonis
AATGGCCACTACAGTGTTTTTCTTTGTTATAGGATAAATAAAACGTGTATTTGATATGGCAGATATTGTTCTTTTTTAAGATGGCGGGTCGATGGGACACTGGGAGGGAGAGTGTGCAAGGGAGTGAGGGGCTGCAATCTGACAACCACCTCAATGAGACATTCCACTTTGCGTACGCTGCAAACTCAACCCCCCCAAAAAAACAAAAAAAAATCTCACTCCAAGCAAACTTCAAAACTTGAGAGCTCTGAAAATTGGTCAATATTTCTTTCTTTTTTTTATTCTCGTATACGTTAATAAGGATACAGTGTTATGCAGGGGTGTACTTATAGCAATTTTATAGACAAATAATACTATTTATAGTCGTGCGGGGGGCGCGAGATGTTTTCTTCTTCCTAGGGGGGGCATGACAGAAAATAATTGAGAAGCACTGCTCTAAATAAAGATGGCCTAGGCTACAAAAAGATGCAGCATGGTGGCCAAGCCCATACAGCAGTTTAACAGTACAGTTTCCATTTAGAACCATGGTAAACCAATCAATTTGATTGCACATGTTCAGCATCATATCCAGAGGTTGTCTTTTGAAAATAGATGTATGAGAGCTGCCAGCATTGCTGCAGAGGTTGAAGAGGTGGAAGCTTAGTCTGTCAGTGCTCAGACCATGCGCTGCACACTGCATCAAATTGGTCTGCATGACTGTCATCCTAGAAGGAAGCCTCTTCTAAAGAGGATTCACAAGAAAGGCCTCAGACAGTTTGCTAAGGACGAACAGACTAAGGACATGGATTACAAGATCCATGTCCTTTGGTCTGATGAGACCAAGATAAATTTATTTGGTTCAGATGGTGTCAAGCGTGTGTGGCACGTTAAGGCAGTGCTGGAAAATAACAGTGGCCACACACTATATTAACACTTTGGGCACAATGTGGACATTTTCACTTAGGGCTGTACTCACTTTTGTTGCCAGCAGTTTAGACATTAATGTGTTTTTAGTTATTTTGAGGTGACAGCAAATTTTGTTATACAAGCTGTACACTGACAAGTTTACATTGTATCAAAGTGTCATATCTTCAGTGTTGTTCCGTTAAAAGATAGCAAGACAGCATTTCTGGAACATTGGCTTAAAGATTGAAGACAACTATTAGATTTTTTTTGTTCATTCTCTAAATCGTCCAATAATATTATGTACTGTAGATGATGAGATATTCAAAGTCCTCTCAGTTTACATTAAGGAAAATTATTTCTTTTCCTAACCCTTTGTAGATGTTGTTTTTTGCAAATTGACAAACCTCTGCCCTCTTTCCTTTTGAAAGACTCATGTTACTGACCTGTTCCCAATTAACCTAATCAGCTGCAAAATGTCCAAAATGTTTCTTTTTAGTACCACTTCCTTTTATAGCATCTTGTTTTTTTAAGACATGTTGCTGTTATCAAAGAAAAAAATGGCTAATATTTTTCATGTGGTAGTAATATCTCTCGCTTTCAAAATTTGATATGATTTCTTTGTTCTATTGTGAATAAAATATGGTTTTATGAGTTTCATTTGAAATTTTTTACTATTGGCATTATACAGCACAAGGCCCTTTGTAGCATTAAAAATCCAGAGCCCTATACAGATAAAAACAAGACTTTTACATGTTTAACAAAGCAGTAATTATATATTACTGCATCAACAGCCTGATTAAGCACAACATTTTTAAAAGTTTAGTTTTTTGGAATAAAAAATGTGTTAAAAACAAACTAGGCCTGTGAAATTGGTTATTTCATTAACCAATCAATTTAATTTAGTCAATATTGTATTTATAATATGCAGCAGTAAGAAAAAGTATGTGAACTTTTTTGGAATTTCATGGTTTTCTGCATTAATTGGTCAAAAAATATTATCTGATCTTCATCTAAGTCAGGGGTATTGACATATTAGTGTGTCTCAAATAATAACACAAAAATTCTGATCTTTTATGTCTTTACTGAGAACATAATGATAAACAACTCATATTGTGAGTGGAAGAAGTATGTGAACCCTTGAAATGAATCACTGCTTGACCATTCTTTGGCAGGAATAACCTCAAATAGATGGTCAGGCCTGCACATAGTTCAGGAGGAAGCTTAGCCTGTTCTTACTGGCAGAACTGCTTTAGCTCTGGCATTCGTTGGACGTCTCATGCGTTTGGCTCTCTTCAAGTCATTCTATAATATCTCTATTGAAGTTGAAGTCTACTCTATCCACTCCAAAACACGGATTCTGTTTTTCCGAAGCCATTCTTTTTTGGACTTGCTTTGGAATGTCATTGTCCTGTTGCATCACCCAACTTCTACAGAGTTAAACACTTGGGAATTCATTTCTCCTTAGTGATTGCAAGCTGACCAGGCCCTGATGCAGCAAAGCAGGCCCAAGTCATGATATTTTCATCATACTTCATGGTTGGGATGATGTTTTTATGATGATATGTAGCACAATTTTAGGTGTAATTCCCAAATAGTTCAAACTTAATTTCATCAGTCCACAAATCATTTGCCAATACCACTGGGGAGTGTCATCATACTCTTTCTTTTTCATTTCTGGTGCGCAGGTATGTCCAAAGTGTCTCCAACTAAAGACTGGTAAATTTTAAAGCCTTTGAAATCACTTTGTAACCCTTTCCAGTGTCATGTAAATGCATTTCTTGATCATAAATATTTTTGACTGAGGCATGGCTCACATATTCTTAGAGATTACTCAAAACGTTTGTCAAAGTAGCTCTGGTCCACTCCTCTAAACCTATTTTCTGAACAAGCCTCCAGGTACTGTATACAAACACATGACTCCAGTTAGCTTTTCTGAGGGTTACTGTACATACTTTGTCCACTAGCAATAAGAATTGCTTATGGTTTTTCTCAATAAAGACAGAATTGTTGTGGTCTCATTATTTTTGTCAATAAAAAAAGTTAGATGAACATTTGAACACAAATTAATGCAGAAAACCATGACATTCCAAACAATTCAGATACTTTTTGTATTGTTTGAAATATTTTTGTATGTGTTGCATTTTTTCTTTGTTGCAGTTTTCTATTTAAAAATTCGGAAAAAATGTATTTTTTTCTCATTTTAAACTTATTTTATTAGTCCAACTAGTAAACCATGACTTGTGAGTTTCTTTGCCCTCAGAAATGCAGAGTTAGGACTGGGCTGAGGCTGCTGCTGGCCCTGACTCTTCTTTGGCTTCAGTGTCACATATCTTTACCTCAGACAGTGGAGACGATAGGAGGTCTTCTCTGTCTTTGGCTTTAAATTGACACTGAACTCAAAGAGCATCTAATATCCACCTTGCAGCTTGTTATACATGAAAGAGATGGAGAAGTGAGAAAGGAGGCCTATTTCTTATTCATGAGTTCATTTGGAGGGCTTTTTATGCAAAGTGTTTAAATCCCATTGCTGCTTGCTAGGATCTCTGGGCCCACGCTAGTGACCAAAGAGGAACTTGACTTCAAACATCACAACACGTCAGATCAGATTATGGGCTTACTGAAATCTTAAAAGGGAGCTCTGTGTGTGTGTGTGTGTGTGTGTCTTCTGTAGTGAACCTCTTGCTTTTTCAGTGCTTACCTGTGTTGTCTAATTAATTGACAAATCTTCAGCCTGCGATAGTAGATGCATGTTATTTGATCATGTTTCCTACTTTACAGCTTAATCTTTTGCTGCAAGATTCTTGTTTTTCTGCCATGAAGACAAAATCCTTCAAAAGTGACCTCATATTAAACCTTGCTAGATGGAGCACAAAGCGTCAGTGAGGCTGTTCAAGCCTCGTTTTTATCTTAGCCTCACTGAAAACTGTATAATGAGCAAACTCTATTATCATGTGATGGGCTTAAGCAGATCAGCAGCCAGTATGGTTTCAAAATACATGGGCTATGTTTTTTCTCAAATTTCATGTTTTAGACTTGTTTTGAAAATGATTTTTACAGGGAGTCAATTAATGAGAAGATACACATTTAAAAAGAATTTCCGAAAGACTTTGTAACAGTTTCGTCATTGGTTTTCATTTGCGAGTCTATTCCTTGTCTGTCTGTCACATGTCAATCACATGTTTCTTGTCACATGTTGTGTCTCAGCCACACCTGTCTGCAGGTGAGACTCTTCCTGTTCTGTATTTAAACCCCTGTGACTGTTGTCCATGAATGTTTGGAGTTCCATTGCTGTTTGGATGTTCCTGTTTTGGTAAAGTCATTAAAGTTCATCTTAATTCAGCTCACCTTTGCATCTGATTCCAACTCTGACCCTCATCACCACACAGCATTACAGACTTGTTTTTGTGATGCAGTAGAAGAAGCATTTATTGGTTCTCAAAGAACCCTTTGAGGTGGAAGCACTTTGTAAATGAGAAGTTTTAAGGTCACAGGAACTTCTTATGTGTTTTTTCCCTAAACGTTACAACAATTTGATGTTGTAAATCAAATATCAAATAATGTGTGCGTGTGTGTGTGTGTGTGTGTATGCGTGCATTTTAAGAAAATTGTCCCTTGTTAATGAGATGGAAAACTTAAACCAGATTTTTTGCATTTAGTTCATATGTCATGACACTCAAAATTAATTTTGTCTGACCAAACATTTTACTTTTTTAGAAAAACAAGTTTGGGTATGATGATGAAATAATTAAAAAGGCAATGGCATGTTCCTTGGAGAAAAATTTAAACTATGTTACTTAAAGAGAAAGCTTTTCTCTCAGACTGACAGTCATTGAAAATGTTACCGGGTATCATTCTGCACATACTGTTACATGTGATTGACTGACCTGCCATCGAGCAAAATTGACCATAAACCGTTGAGCAGCTTATATCAATCAAGAATGGATACAATCCCCATAAACTGCAAAACTTCAGTAATTAGTATCCTCATGGTTGAAAAGTGTAATTGAAATGAATACTGCTGTAACACAGTGATAAATATACAGTTCATAAGTTTACATACCCTAACAGAATTTATGATTTCTTAACCATTTTTTTTTATAACACAAACTTTTCTTTCACTCATGGTCATTGTCATGTTGTCATGTCCAAGTATGTCCTATGCACAGTTTCCGGGCTGATTTTCCTCCAGTATTTTTTGATAACCTATTGCATTATTCTTATCATCAATTCTGACCAAATTTTCTGTGCCTTTGTAGCTCACACATGCCCAAGACATCAGCAATCCACCACCATGTTTCACAGCAGGATTGGTGTATCTTTCTTCATAGGCCTTGTTGATTCCTCTCCAAATGTAGCATTTATGGTTGTGGCCAAAAAGTTCCATTTTAGTCTCGTCACTCCAAATGACTTTGTGCCAGAAAGTTTGAGGCTCATCTCTGAGCTGTTTGACATTTTGTAAGCAGGAAACTTTTTTGTATTTGCATAGTAATTGGTTTCTTCTGGCAACTCAACCATGTAGCCCATCTTTCTTCATGTGCCAAACATCTTGAAACAGCAACACCACATTTTTTAGAGAGTCCTTTATTTCACCTGAAGTTATTTGTGGGTTTTTCTTTGCATCCCGAACAGTTTTTCCACTTCTTAGAGTTTGAACACTTTTGTGTTATCATTCATATTCTTTGACAAATGGCCTAGAAATCATAAATTCTGTCAGGGTATTTTCTTTTATTATTGAATCTTCATTTATCCAGGAAAAAAAATCCATTGAGATAAGTAAATCTCTTTTTCAAGGATGTCCTGCCCAAGATGAAAATGGCTTAATATGTATGTAAACGTATGAGCACAAATGTACATCTTTCTCAGTTTTTAGTGTGTTGAGCTTCAAATTTTACATTTGTTTGCATTCACAACATACATTTGTATTTGTAGTTGGTCTATGAAAACACTTCATATCTTTGTTTTTTGTTGTTGTTTTTTTGTTATTTAAGTAAAAATCCAAGAGAATGAATTTATATGTATTTTGTTTTTATTTCATTTTACAAAGTGTCCCAGTGTTTTTTGGAACGTGAGTTTATACGTGTATATTTTGTTTTAAAATTTACGTGATAAATAACATGTACATAAATCGCATTACAGTGTCTTTATTAAATATATATACAGAAATATAGATCTTCATCCACATCACTGGTGTTGAAAATGACTTGCACAAGGATTCAGCAGCACACAGAGGGATACATTTGAAAATATGTTTCATTATTCAAAAACAGCCAAGGGAAAACAGCAGGTTTTCATGCTGGATGAAAAGGGAGACTGCCTCAGATGTGCTAATAAGCTAAGCTAACAGGTGCACAGTCAAGTACTGATGAGGATCCGTCGTCTTCTACACAAGGTGTAAAGTAAGTCAGAGGAATATATTTTTATTGTACTTAGAACAGCACAAGTTGCATATTATGTCTAGCAATTGATTACATGTTACATTATCAGTTGCACCCTTAACATTTTCTTTACAAAAAGCACTTGTTTATTAAAGTTTTATAGTCATTATGAATAGATTCATGTAATTTCTCAAGGAAAACTGTCATATTTTACAGTTTTCTAAAACATAAAATTTGTTTTACAGATGTGTTGGCCAGTATATATTCTCTCAACCCTGATGAAATACTAAAATAGTGACTTTTTAATGTTTAGTGCCATCTTAAATGGTTAAATATGAGTATTTACAGCTTTGTTTTTGCCAATATCTATACACAAAGTAGTTCTAAAATGTTCCCACCTCAGTTTCACTTTGATTTTCAAGTTGCTGACTATATGAAAGGAGTGTATAACAAAATGTATGGGGTTCAGAGAGGTGTGGGGAAACCATATACAAATACAGTCATCCACTGCATTTAAAAACATAGTATTGTCATTTAATATTATACTCTGAACACTGTAAATAAGCAAATTTCATTCATTTATAGCTTTTTCAGTAAATATTGTATGTATTGATTCTTGCCACTCATTGTTTACTTCATGATTCATTTGTGTGTGTCTGAATCACAGAATACCGCTGTTTGGAATCCATACTTTGCCAACTTTGTTGTGTGGCAATAAACAGTCGTGAAATGCAAAATGACTGAACCTGTTTAAAGCAGATGTGGTCTGTTCCCCAGCTGTAAGAATACAGATGAGAGATGGTCACAGCTGTGGTCTGGCGTGTCCATCCGCTGTCTGATCTCTTCAGGTTTCCTGTCACTCTTGGACTCACGTTGAACTCCACACAGCCCACACGAGCAGAGTTGGTGCCTGAGAGCCATGACAGCCTGCATCGATCTGACCTCTGGCAGGCACACATTCAGCCTTTGATCTGTCAATCAACGGTTAGTCAATAGAGAGAGGTAAACAATTCTCCCGGTCTATTACAGCTCACCTTCGCATAATATGGGGTGGATTTGCGAGTGTTCTAGATAGAGTGGCCTATGGGAGGGGTGGGAAAAAAGAGCAGAATTACATTGACCATGTGTGAGTGACAGCGCCAAGGCTAAAAGTTGCGCGTAGGAGAATGAGGCTGCATCTAAACAGGCCGAACAGCGGGCGCTTAACTCTCAGCCTGCTTTTGGAATGCTGACCCACAAGCTGCTGTGTTCTAGCGCATGAATAATTGAAGGCGGTCTAAATGTATGGGCAGGTGGACGGCTCTTATCGGCGTGTCTGTATTCAAACCGGGGGCTGCTGGGATACACGGCGGAGGCCTCAGCTTTGGTCATCTCGGCTCTTTCTGCTTAATTATGGAGTCAGAGCTGTCATGGTGCTTTGTGCCGACGTCTCCCCCGCTCCTCTGCTCTTAATCTCGGCCCTGTCTTTTTCCAGCTGACACATAATACGACACTATCAAAAATATTCACCGCATAATTTCCCCCCGCACAGAAAGTAAAGTTCAAGATGAGGCCCAGGGATTTGATGGCTCTGATGCACAGCCCGACTCTTCCCTTTTGTTTATTCTCTTCCGCTCTCGCTGCCGAGTCTTCGCTTCAGTCAGAGGCTTTGAAGTGATTTTTTTAATCAGCAATGCGGTATTGTCTTTATCCAAGCAGCACTTGTTAGCAGGAAGTTAAGGGCGTTTAGAAGTAGCAATTAGAGACGCCGCACTTTTTCATGCAGAAAGGTATGCCAGTGTTACTGAAAAGCAGCAATTTACTTTGTCGCCGACATGAGGTTTCGCAGAGCAGCCTTTTTTAGGTCACAGCTTAAATTGCTGGTTTGCAGCAATTCCTTTGATCTCGTCACCTGATTTACTGCACTGTCTTTGTTAGATCTGATCCTTTAATGGTTGTATCAGAATGTGGAGGACGGTGATGTCAATGGTTCAGGAAAATGAGATCAGAGTCTGGAAAACCCTACTCAAAAAGGTTTCACATCACAATTGCCTTCGCAGTTGATCTGAGTCATTAATCGAAATTTAAGGTCAAGAAAATCTCTGAAATGAGTCGTTTTTGATCTACTCATTTCTCCACCATGGAATACTTATACACTGTAATGAGCAGTTTAAAACAGGAAACGGGCAAAACATTCAGTTACAGTTACTGGAGCCTTCATATATAACGTTGACCTATACACCAACACTCCACACGTCATATACACCAATCGGCAATAACATTAAAACCACCTTCCCTAATGTTGCCAAATCTGCCTGAGCTATGGACTTCACGAGACTTCTGAAGGTGCGTTGTTGTATTTGGCATCAATAAATTATTTATTTATTTAATTATCCCTTATAGAAATGTATTTTCTGCATTTAACCCATCACACGCACATGTGGAGCAGTGGGCTGCCATCAACAGAGGCGCCCGGGGAGCAGAGAAGTGGGGACAGAACCTCAGTGGTGCCTGGGCTGGGACTTGAACCTGTGACGTTTTGATCCCAGGAGCACTAGGCCACCACTGCCCAATAAGAGATAAAATAATGATAGAAATGTAGAATCTATCCAATTATCTATTTTTGTGCATTATGTCCACATGAGGAATTGTAACTTACATAGCTGGCTTGCAACTTTTTTCTCTGTGCTCTTTTACACTGTTAATAGATTACAGTTGGGCTGTTGCCTAGAATAGCGCTATAATACGGAAGTACGGGGTCATTTTGTCTTCTCTGGGTGGGTGTGGCTGATGGGTGGGTGTGGCTGGCTGCATGTAGACCCCGCAGGTAATGTGGTAAATTGGACTTGTGCTTTAAATCACATCTCTATCTCTGCCTCCACAATCAGGATGGCTAGTTTCATCCACCTGCTGGGCTTCTGTCAAAAATCTCGTTTGCATGATGACCCATATGAGGAGGGCTCTCTTTGGGGGAGTGACACACGCACTGTCCCTTCCTGGTTCGGGAGAAACACTCCCATGATTTGGTCACATTTTGGAGAACGACTCCTTTTATTTTACATTTACATTTATTCATTTGGCTGATGCTTTTGTCCAAAGCGACTTCCAGGTTCAGGAAACAATCAGCATAAATTCAGACATGACAACACTGATGTTCAATACAATCTTCTTAGTCATAAAAACAGTGCAGGTGCTACAACAGTGCATATAAGAGCTACAACATTACTACCTGAAAGAGAAACACATTTCTTTTTTTCATTCACATTTAAGTCATGTGCACACTTACAAATTCTTTCATTCACCCAAGAGCCCATATAGGTTATTGGTTCCCAGAGCACTGCCCATCTAACATTGTGCAGGGAATAAAAATCTTGCTGTTAACTTGTTAACTTGTTGTCCGGTGTAGGGTCTTCATACCCATTATCTGCAACACACCCTTATTCAGCCTGGCTTAGCGGTAAAGTCTCCACCCCTTGAGCTGGGGGGCTCGGTACAGCAAAGGTGTGGGTGGTTCCTTCAGATAACGCCCATCGCAGACACATTACCATCTCAAGGTTCCACAATTTTTCTGTTGGCCATATCCAAAGAATACGGAGTTAGGCTTTTAGATTGCCCAGAGTCTCTCTCTCTCTCTCTGGCCATTATTACCATATGGTTATTAAGGGTTTTTTTTTTTTTACTAATTTCAGCTTGAAAGTGAAAGTGAGTCCTATTCATCATTCATTGCAGTGGCCCAGGCCTATTGCAGAACTTGCAGAGGAGACAGCTGCAGTGAGACTGCTTTTGTCTTTTTATAATTTGTGCTATTTCAGCATTGTCAATGAAAACATTCAGGACTGTGCAAATGTCTTACGTAGTTGTGCAAATAGTTTGTTCCCAGTCTTTCTGTAGCAAAAACACAAAAGATTACA